>CM032233.1:88597500-88862500 GCA_019009955.1 Riptortus pedestris
ATTATCCATTCAGTATGTTTCCATTATAGGAAATTAGCTATTGAGGTTGCATTCATCACGGGATTCTCGAATAATTTACTCAAATGTCCATTCATCCTATTTTCTCGTAATCCGACTGTCCATCTAGAGGAGAGGAGGAGTCTTTCTTTTCTTTGGTAATGTTCTCAGTGGTTTAAGCATGTTGTCAGAAGTAGCGTTTTGTTTTAACACAGCTACACGACGAGATAAACAAACTTCACCAAAACTGAGATAACAAAAAAAAGGATTAATTAAATACAGTAAATTTCAAGGGACTACCCAGTAAAACTAACGACAGGCACCCTTAAGCTTGCCACGTGTACTCGATGATCAGCAACCATTGCCGGCATCTACCGACAATATTATTAAGTGTATCTGTTTCGTACATTTTTTAGAAAATGTTGAGATGTACAAAAGAAATGGTAGATATCAGTATTTTGTAAAAACGCTCCTGGAACAATTTTTTTATTTCGTATAGTTTGCTCATTTTTTTAAAAAAAAGGGAGATATGTTGGCTCTGGTGGAGCTGCTGACCACACTGAATGACAACCTAGGAGATTACGAAAATGAGGTCTGTTCAAAATTATATATACTATAGTTGTATGTTACCACTTTATTAGTCGCAAATTTGTTCTTATCGTAACTAAACTCTGTTTATAAGCGTTCTATGTAAAACTAAATATCACTAACGGCTGAAAACGGGCAGATGGAAGTCGAAATATTTCCGTTATTATCCGTTAGGTCGAAAAATTGAATAGAGCTAATATTATTGCAAGATTAATGTCCTATAAATGGTGTTATATGCATATTCCCGATAACTTTAATATGAACTGAGATATCTGCACTTTTTTAGCTTTTACCCTTTTTTAGTAATCCTTCACTCCTTCTCATCCCTAATAAGATGTTCTATAACAATAAGCTGTCGGATCGAAAAATTCTATAGAATCAATCTTAATTGCAGCTATAATATTCTTTAAATGGTTTTATAAACATGTTCTCGCTAAATTGAATATTAACCGAGATATTTCCATATTTTAGTTCTCAGCCATTAGTAAACCCCCACTCCTACTCATGCCATATTTACTATAAGCTGTTATATCATGAACCACTTCATTCCAAGGTTTGTTCTTTATCATTCTCAATATTTAGCAGTTTCAGTCAACACCTCCACTAAACGCCCACTCCAACTCATACAAAACAATAAACAGTTACATTATGAAACACCTAACTCTAAGGTTAAATACCAAATATTGTTTTCAAGAGACCTTTATTACAAGAGATAAAGACAAATTCATTGTGTCATGAGGTCATCAATTAGATACGTTCTTGTTTCGAAAATGCGTTTTTGATCTATACCAAACTCGACCTTTAACCGTTTCAGTCCAATGAGAACAACATCAGGTGTTTAGGCTTCAAATAAAGTGCTTCATAATATAATAGGTTATTATTAATATGAGATGAGTAGGAGTAGGGGGTTTACTAAAGACCAAAAACTAAAATAAGTCCGACACGCAGGGGCTGCGTAATCTAAGCAGATTTCCCACGTAAAGTTATACAATAGAGAAATCTCCATACGAGTGCCGATCAGTTACGGAAACGGCCGAACTAGCTCGTCCGTTACACTTAATAAAAAAGCAAATATCTCGGTTAATATTCAAGATACAACAATATTTATAGTAAATTTAATTTGCAATAAGATTGGTTCTATACAATGTTTCGATCTGATGTATAGTAACGGAGATATTTCGAATTTTCGAAAATCCCTCCTCTAAACCCCCCCCTTCCACTGGTTCGATTTCAGCCGTTAACGAATTTGATCTTCCTTTTTACATAAAACGGTTAAATACCGAGTTTGGTGACGATTAAACAAAAATTACGACCGCTAGAGTGTTAACAGACAAATATATATATAATTTGAACGGACCTCATTTTCGTCATCTTCTGGGTAGGATCGATGGACATATGAAGAAATTTTTCGAAAATTGCGTCATGAGTACGACCTCAATAGCTGATTTCCCTTAAGGGAAATCTGCTAAAATGCGAATATCTCAGTTAGAAATGAAGATGAGGTGAAAAAATGTACTTAACAACATTTATAGAACATTACATTTTGAATAAGATTGGATCTATACAATACGATCCGACTTACAATAACGGAGATATTTCAAATTTTGAAAATTCCCCCTCCCACTGGTCCGATTTCAGCCATTAACGAACCTGATGTTTCTTTTTACATAAAGCGATATTTATATGGAGTTTGGTAATGATCAAACCAAAACCTTGCGACCGCTAGAGCGTTAACAGACAAATATATATATATATATATATATAATTTTGAACGGACCTCATTTTCTTCATCTCTTGGGTAAGATCGATGGACATTTGAGGAAATTTTTCAAGCGTAAGCTAAGCACATTTCCCACGTTCTGGTATAACAAGCTTGTGATCATCACCTCACATATTCTCTACTTATTATATGGAAATACCCGATGATTGGAAAGATGAGATCACCAGTGTGTTATAGCAGCACTTGGGAAATCTGCTTAGTTTCCGCAGCATCTGCGTGACGGGCTTTCTACGGAGAGGGTGGAGACCGATCAGCTGTCACGACGTTCATTGACACAGCTTCCTTTGAGAGAGGAAGGAGGCTGGAACAGGTAATTATATTTCAGCTAGTGGTTATTAGGATGGGCGACATGAGGCGGATGAGAGGAAGTGGGGGTGCCCGCAGGCTAGGGCCACCTTCCGGGGTTGCTGACCTCCACCCAAAATCATAGATCCTACATCCCACCTAACACTCCAACCTTACATGTAGAAAGTCCTTCACTTTTAATTACCTCCCCACGGAAAGTGCCTTAATTGTAATCAAACAGTCTGCCAACCGCTCAGAGCTGAACAGATAGAAATATTCGTCACCGGAAGGAAAAACAATTACTGAAATATATCTGAATATAACATATAAATACTGTAATTTTTAATTAATTAAAATACTTTTTATCTCAAACCATTCAAATTTTAGTAATCCAAGAACTTAAGAAGGGGGGGGGGAGGTCAACAGAACAAATTTACATGTATCTCGTATAATAAAGGTCTCTTGAAAACAATATTTGGTGTTTAAGCTTCGAATAAAGCAGTATATTACATAACAGAGTATTGTTTATGTAACATGAGGAGGAGTGGGTGTGTGCTGAAGGCTGAAAACTGAAAAAAACAATATCTTGGTTAATATTCAAGATAGAGAATTAATGTATATAACAATATTCATAGTACATTTCATTTGCAACATGATTGCTTCTATACAATTTTTCGATCCGACGTACAGTAACAGAGATATTTCGAATTTTCGAAATTCCCTCCCCCTTGAAACCTCCCCTCCTACTTGTCCGATTTCAGCAGTTAAAGAACTTGATCTTTAGTTTTACATAATACGTTTAAATATCGAATTGGGTAACGATCAAACAAAAATTGCGACCACTAGAGCGGTAACTGACAATCATATATATATACTGTTTCTCCGAATTGTTCATACCATTGTCTAGCAACTCGTACTACGAAAATGTAGAACACAAAAAGCTTTCTGTTGTCCAGAATCTATTGGTAGCAGATTTCTGTTAAGGGAAATCAGCTATAGGGTCGTGCTCATGCCACGTTTTTTGAAAGATTTCTTCAAATGACCATCGATCCTACCTAGGAAATGACGAAAATGAGGTCCGTTCAAACCTATATATATATATATCTATATATATATATATATATATATATATATATATATATACACAGAGACTTATATATATATATATATATATATATATATATATATATATAAATATAATTATATATATATATATATATATATATATATATATATATATATATATATATCTTTTCACGATCTAGCGGTCGTAATTTTCTGTTTATCGTTACCAAATTTAATATTTAAATGCTTTAAATAAACTCATAAGATCAAGTTCGTTAATGGCTGAACTCGGACAGTGGGGAGTATAGGGAGGAGGAATATTAAAATTTTTAATACCTCCGGTATTATGCGTCGGATCGAAAAATTGTATAGAACCAATCTTATTGAAAATGTTTTTAAGTGCCTTTTTTCACTTTCTTTAAAATTAACCGAGATATTTGCCTTTTCTACTTTTCAGTCTCCAGTGAGCCCCTACTCCTTCTTATGTCATATTATTAAAGTTGTTATATTATGAATCACTTTATTTGAAACCTAGATACCAAATATTGTTCTCATTGAACTTTTATGTTTTGAGATAAATGCAAATAGTTGATGCAGGTGGGAAATCTTTTTCGTTAACGGAATCCCCTGCGTGTCGGACTTTTACTAGAACTGTAGTTGGTGTTCACTCAAGTACTCTGTAGTGTAGTGAGTGGGGTTTCCTCATTTCAAAAGCAAGTTGCTCACGCTCATATATCAAGTAACAGAATATTTACGATTTTTTGAAGCCGTTTCTTTTTTTTAGGATACACCCTGTATTACTATTTACATTAATTGTACTAGGATTACCATTAAAATGTTTTCCTCTTGGTACTTATTATATGAGATCGGGTTTGCTTTTATATTTTACACTATCGGATTTTCTTTTCTACATATTGTAGTATTAAATCATTGCCCTGTCTTTCTAAAATGCTTGGGTTGGGGAATATCTAAAGGCATTTGATATATAGAATTCAATTTATTAGAGTGTGTAGTCCTGATTTAGAATTGAGTATTTATGTATACGTATTTACTTCAACAATTTACTACGAACTCATTGTAGTTATAAGTATATATAAACGTCCTTTTAGAATCATAGGTTCTTAAATTATTTTACAAGGTCTATTGAAAAGAGTTATGTCTTGCGGGAGGATAAAAGAACAATATTCTCTTTCCTTTTTTAAAGCGTCTGTGAGTGAAAATGGGAGCTAACATAATTACAAGTGATTCTTCTCCCAAAGAGGAGGGGATGAAACATAAAATGTAATCATTAGCGAAGAAATAATTTAATAGAGCTTAACCGCTATGTGAGTTGTAAGTCGAGAATGAGTGAGCTAACGAGTTATAAATGAACGATTAATAAATTAGTGACTCCGGCCAAACTTCTTTAGGGCTGCTGATGGAAGAGGAACCGAAAGTATCAGTTAATTGAGAGCCATTAAGCCCAGACGGTAAAAAAGAAAACTATAATTACGCGGCTAATGGTTTATTGCAACGTCTGTTTTCTTCAGATGCCGCTTCCAGGGAACAAATCTAGTTTCAAACTCTGTGAAAATAGAGAACTTTGAAATTTTATATAAACGAATATACAAAGTTAAAATGCTTTCTAGTGCAGAAGAGAAGTCACTACATTTATGGAAAAAAGCAATAATAACTAGTTAATTATTCCTAAGAACTCAGTGCGATAGTGTTCATTAAAATAACTCAGCACAGCTCATAAAGAATAGAAATTAGGTCCGCCGCGCAGGGGCTGCATTAACTAAGCCGATTTCCCACGTGCACGAAGCAGATTTCAACCGTTAACGAACTTGATCTTTTACATAAAACATTTAAATAATAATAATAAAGTATGTTTATTGTGAAATTTGAAATAATTTTCAAGTTAAATATACAATTAAGTTATCATAATAATATCTTTCCTTATACTATATATAACATACATAAACATGGATTCATAAGTCCGTATGTTGAGTTCAGCCATTATTTACTAAATTATTAATCAGCATGACTGACTATTGCTATATAGTCATGCTGACTAATAATTGCTATATGTTATGTTATGTTAAACATAACATTAACATAATATTACAATATTCTAAATAAAACAAATAATCTTTTATAAGAATTCTATTTTATAAATCAACAAAAAATAAACTGATTATTAATATTTATTTACAAATAAAAGAAAAAAAAATAAATAGAAAAACTTATCCATTATACTCAACTACTAGTAACTTCCTATATCTCTGTGCAACACATAGATATTTATAAAGGGCCTGCCAATCTTTGCCATTCAAAAACAAAATAAATTCATTTTGGCTAAATTTTGATGAGCAAAGGAACTCTTCTAAATTCACTAAGCACTGGGCATGCTGCTATAAAATGATATGCATTTTCTAATTCATTCATATTACATAAGGAGCATATCCATAGGCCTTCAGTTCTACATACTGAATAATTCAGTTTTAACATTTCCCCCCTTGCTTTCATTATAAACGTTTAAATATCCAGTTTGGTAACAATCAAACAAAAATACGACTGCTAGAGTGTTAATAGACAAATATATACATCTCTCTCTCCCCCCCCCCTCTCTCTCTCTCTCTCTCTCTCTCTTCTCTCTCTCTCTCTCAATAAATTTATATATATATATATATATATATATATATATATATATATATATATATATATAATTTTGAACGGACCTTATTTTCGTCATCTCCTAGATTTGGATCGATGGCCATTTGGGGATATTTTCCGAAAATCGTGTCATGAGTACGACCTCAATAGCAGATTTCCTTAAGGGAATATAAGGGGGGGGGGTAAATTCTCTCCAGTTAATTCCTTGTTGATGAAATAAATTTTGTACACACTGATTTACTAGATTATGGAAAAAAAGAAGTTGTCTTCCTGGATCAATTTAATTCAGGGAGACTACATCTTTCTTTTCTCCAATCGCTGGATCCTGCAGCATCGGCCACTCGATATTATTTTGATTTACTAGATTTACACAAAGCGAACATGAATTTGTTTGTAATATATATCTCTTTTTCCTGGATTAGTCTCAATTTGAGACTATCGCTTACAGTTCACTTCCCTACAATATCTAGAAAGTCCGTCACGTAGGGGCTGCGTAAACTAAGCAGATTTTCCACTTGTGATCTCATCTCACCACATATTACCTTATTCTACGTATAACAATTGATGAGTAGACGGCAAAGGGGAGGGGGTTGGGTGTTACTGAAGGCTGAAAACAAGAAAGCACGAATAACTCGCTTAATACTTGAGTTACGAAATAATGCTTAGAACATTAATTGTAGATCATCAATAATTTACCAAGATTGGTTCTATAACATTTTACGGTCATAACAATGAAAATATTTTGAATTTCGAAATCCCCCCCCCCCCACAATACCCCCACTATTCCATGTGTTGGATTTTCCCCAATAACAAATAGGATCTTCAATATTGGCTGAAACGGTTAAATGTCGAGTATGGTATAGATATTAATAATAGTAAACATTTTTGAAACAAGAACGTAAAATCTTGTTTGATGGCAATGAATTTTTGACATCGCACATCGAATTTGCATTTATCCCGCATAATAAAGGTCTCATGAAAACAATCTTTGGTATTTAATCATAGAATGATATAGAGGTTCACAGCTTATGTCATGAGTAGGAGTAGGGGGATTTAGTGAAGGCTGAAAACAAAAAAATCCGAATATCTCAATGAATATTGATATTAGAGAAAATACGTACATAACAAAACTTATAGATAATTAAATTTATAAGAGACGACTAGTGGCACAGATACTCCAATTGAAAATCACTAGATTAGGATTGGAGGTCTGCAGAAACCGATCACTAAAAAATGCACATATCTCTGTTAAAGTTCGAGACCCAGAACAACATTTATAAGCACATTACATCAGAACAACATTTATAAGCACATACGATTCTTGAATACATTTTTTCTATCTATATTAACTGAGGTTTAAGTACCGGACTGGGCAGGTCGGGACGTCGGCAAATGCCGAGGGCCCTTGGCCCTCAAATGAGAAAAAAATATTAAATTAATACCCTAAATAATATTTACTTATATTTGTACTGACACGTATTTCTATTAGCAAATGTTATGATTGTATTTGACACTTTATGCTATTCTTAGTGTTTGATTTTTTAAATTGGTAATGTTTTGTAAGGAACTAATGTCCTGAGTTATTAAAATAAGTAAATATAGATATATTAATTTTGGTAATAGCCTACAATTGTGCAATAGATATTTGGATGAATTATATATGCGCATTTTATAACTTCATAGACATCAGCTACTTATTTTATTAATTTCAAATTAAATTCTTATTATAAATATGCTAGTAAGGATATTACCATATGTATGTATGTGTATATATATTACATTCCGCTTGGGGGGGGGGGTCGGCTAATTTTGCGTACGGCCCGTAGAGCTGCCAGTCCGGCGCTGTGAGGAATTATGAATTTTCGGTTTGAATCCCCTATAAACTCCCCCCCCCCCCCATCACTCCCCATGATTTATTACATGTATATTGCATGCAAAGGATATATATATATATATATATATATATATATAAAATATGAGAAATAATAATAAGTAGAAATCCCAACATGATGTGAGAATGAAGACCTTAATACCTAATGGACCGAAGAGTACATCAATAGCTAATCCCTTACAGTCATGTAAACAACTACGTGACGAGATAAACAAACTTCTCCAAAATGAAGATAACAAATAAGAGCTGAAAAAATATTATTATATAAATGCAGGCAATTTCAGAGGGTTGCGAAGTACAACTAACGACAGGCTTGAGGATGGTGCTATTTCATCGAAAGCACACAATGCCACATGTAATCGACGATCAGCCAGTAATGACGGCTATACACTGGCGGAACCAACCCACTACGTGATATCCCAGTATATATTAGTTAAGTTGTTATGTTTAGAGTTGAAATTAACCAATAAATTAACGAAAACGTTTATATTTATAAAAAAAAAAACATAAACATATGCTAACGTACATCATAACCTTTAGTAGTGTAATAACCTCGCCCAGGCTGATATCGTTTTTAACTATAAAACGTAACTCACTTTAGGTCCTAGCTGTGGTTAAGCGTCCTTGTACTTGTTGCACTCACGTTTACTACCGTTCAATAGTTGAAGCGGGTACATAACTGTCTTTTTAAAATGTTTTAAGTAATGGGCTCTTGTGAGATGTACATTCATCGACTGGTAACCAAGCACTGTAGATTATATTTATTGAACATAAGTTTGCATTGTTCATAAGTGTAATTAAACATATGTTCAATAACCGCTACATATTATATTTATATTTTGAATGGACCTTATTTTCGTGTGAACGGACCTCAATATCTGATTTCTAAAATGTGGTCTATTTTTTAGAAATATTTTGCTCAACTTAATAGTTTTGGTCTCGGGACAAATTCATCGAAGTCGGGCGATTAGCAGTTTATAAGATCCCAGTATCTTTCCATTACTCATTTAACAAGAACAGTCCAGTTGTCACATAAACCTAAATTTCGCATAGGCACAGTTACATTCACCATTCTTGAATCTAATGTTGTATTCACCTAAAGTGCAGCGCTGTGGCGAGTTTTAATCTGATGGATCCATCAAAGAAACTCCCTTCTAAATTTGCTATCTGTCCAACTGTGGGGATGTGAAATTCATTTATACCTACATCCTGTCGTGAGTGGAGCTGTTTGCTCAAGCCTCTACCTAGGATCCCTTCCTCTGGTGATAAGGGTTCGCCACTTCCTTTACATCTCCCCACACATCCTCCTAGAAGCCACCACCTGTGGCCAGGGCACCCTCTCCTCAAATTTCTTGTCCTTGACTTTCTATAATAAAGGTTTGTTTTTTTATACAGAACGCGGTACCCTAAGTCATTTATGACCGAAGAATAACGGCGTCACATAAATACCACATTGCGTCCGTCTCAGTGAGAGTAGTTCCCAAGAAAGTCCACGGCATCAAATTTAGCTTCGCGGAAACTTATAGTGTTATGAACAGATAACCAGTAATGAAGAACCGGAAAGCAACGATTAAGCAGCTGTTAGGCCCAATCTTGCTTATCTTAGGAATGAATACGGCCAGTTGTAGCTGATTTAACTCATAATTCATTTTCCGAAAAATATTCATATGTCCTACGCGGAAGGTAACGAAAATGAGGTCCTTTCAAAACAATATATTTGTCTGGTTACGCTTTGCGGTCGCAATGTTTGTTTTTTCGTTGCCAAGCTACATATATAAAAGTCCGTCACGCAGAGGCTGCGTAAACTAAGCAGATTTCCCGCGTGAAATTTTACAATAGATAAATCTACATACCGGCAACATAACACTACCCTGAATATTAAGTGAATAAATACAAACGATAATAAGAAACCTCCAGACGGGAAGCATCTGAAATGTGACAGTTCTGCCAAGTTCTTACCGAAAAAAAAACAATTACTGTAATATATCTGAATATAACCTAATAATTTGATTGAAAACTATTTACTATATCTAGTACTGTAATTTATAATGAATTAGAATAATTATTATCTCAATAAATCAAATTTAAGTGGTCCAAAACCTTGAGAAGGGGTGGGGTCACCAGAACATATTTGCATGTTTTCGTATAATAAATGTCTCTTGAAAACAACATTTGGTATTTAAGCTTCGAATGATGTGGTTTATTACATAACCGAGTATTGTTTATGTAAATAAGTAGAAGTGGGGGTTTGCTGAGGGCTGGAAACTGAAAAATGCAAATATCTCGGTTAATATTCAATATTGAGAATAAATCTATATAACAACAAGTATAGACAACTAAATTTGCAATAAGATAGATTATATTCAAATTATCCGACGTATAATAACGATGATACTTCGAATTTTCAAAATTCTCTCCCTCTAAACCCCCCCTCCCCTAGGTCCGATTTCAGCCGTTAACGAATTTGATCTTTCTTTTTACATAAAACGATACTACGATACGATAAATATCGAATTTGGTAACGATTAAACAATAATTGCAACCGATGGACATTTGAAGAATAATTTCCAAAATCGCGTCATGAGTACGACCTCAACAGCTGATTTCCCTTAAGGAAAAACTGCTAAAACTACAGAAGAAGATAGCTAATGGCTGAAATAGGACGAGCGAGAAGGGGGGTTTGCAAGGGAAGAATTTGAGTTATTACCCTGTGTCCAAAAGTAGTACAGAACTAATCTCACTGCAAATGCCTATAAATTTTGTTGTATACACTTTTTCTCTAATTTGGATTGTGGGAGGCTATCCGAAACGGAAGGAGAAGTCAAGACCTATTAACTCAATCAAATATATTTACACAAAAAATAAAATATGAAAAAATTATGAACACAAATCGAATGCACTAACCAAAACGTGGTTCACAATTCGAAAGCTGAAAGGAGACTGTTCTTAACCTCGCTAAGTTATAGGGACTTATCTATAGCGACAAGATACTCGCGAACACATGAAAATTAAAAGACTAATTGTCAAGGTTATTCATTCGCGAGTACCTCGCCGCTACAGGATATTAACCCATTTCTTCCCATGGTTGCATATATGCAACCTTGAAATTTTATTTTTTTTAAATTTTGTTAATGCTTACATTTTTATTTGATTGAATCTAAATTATTTCTGAGGGTCAAATGAATTAAGGGAATATATCAAACTTTGATGAAATGATGATTTTATATTTTTAATGTAATTTTGAAATACAGCGAATTGAGCTACTTGAATGAACGAAATTTAAATTTTTATTATGGAACTTTGCTCTTGAAAAAAAAATGTTTTCATTTGATTGTTAGTTAAAACTAAGTTTCATTTAACAATAAAAAATATAAACAAGCAGTTTGATAAGTTTCCAAATAAACAGAAAGAGTAAGAAGTGTATGTTGCATATATGCAACCATGGGCATGAGGTGGGGCTCTCCTCTTGATGCCTGTTGATTCCTGTCCATTCCTGTTTGTTTATACGGTGAAAACCAATAAGATTTGGGTTCAAACTATGGTGTTTAGCTTCATCTAATGGATACATATTCAAATTTATTCCCTATGGTGGTGCTGCAAAAGAAACTGCTAACATACCTAAATTAGGACTTGGGGAAAGGGTTGTAAAAAGCCTAATAGAGGTCATAAGTTCCCCGAGAAATCATGTCATTTATTTTGTCAATTTCTTTTCTAGCTATCAATTGTTTTCTACTCTCAGTGAAATGAATTTTTATGCAACGGGTACTGTTCGAGAAAATAGAACTGGAAAGTGCCCACTTTTGCCTGTGAAAGATATGAAAATGAAATCCAAAGGGACTTACGATTATGCTTTTGACAATACTCAAAAAGTGTTATTTGTACGATGGCGTGATAATGCTGAGTTAACTATTGGTACAAATAATGGAACATTAGAGCCTATTCATAAAACTAAAAGATACAATAGGAAGACCAAAATGCATGATTTGATTCCACAACCCAATGTCATTTCATCTTATAATAAAAGTATGGGTGGTGTTGACCTACATGATAATTCCATTTCCGATTATAGGATTCGAGTTAGAGGTAAGAAATGGTGGTGGCCTCTTTTTACCAATTGTATTGACTCCACCTGTGTAAATGCATGGAAGTTTTACAATATTGTTTCAGAACAAAAATTAACGCAGATAGAATTTCGATCATTCATTGTCCAGTCCCTTATGAAATCTGTTGAAGATAATTGCATTCGAAACTCTAATGAAGCAGCTCAAACACCAGATGAAACCAAACGAGGAAAACGCTCAAGATTATCAAATTTGCTCCAAATTCGTTATGACAATGTTGGACATATAATAAAAAGAGCTGATAATTCTAAAAGAAGACGGTGTGACCTATGCAAATCACAAACTGTGTATATATGCAAGAAATGTGATGTTGGTGTGCATCCGGATTGTTTTGAAGTTTACCATGAAAAATGATTATTTAGTTCACATATTTATAATTATTAAACTTCATAAGTAAATAATAAATATTATTTATAACTTAATAACATGTGTATATTGCATTTATATTGTATTATCTGAAAATTCTGTGTTGCTTTAAATATAATATTTTTTACATTGATCTAGTTTTTGACCCCCGTCATGCCCAATGTTGCGTAAACGCAACAGTCTGTAAAATATAGCTTAAGCATAATAATTTTTATATTCTTATAAAAACATTTTATTTTCATATACTTAAAGCAGTTTCTCAAAGAAAACAAAAAAAAAAATTTTTCCTATACCCTTGGGCAGAAATGGGTTAACAGAGATATTTGCCTTTTAGCAGATTTCCCTTAAGGGAAATCAGCTATTGAGGTCGTACTCATGACGCGAGTTTCGAAAAATTTCTTCAAATGTCCATTGATCCTACCCAGGAGATGACGAAAATGAGGTCCGTTCAAAATTATATATATATATATATATATATATATATATATATATATATATATATATATATATATATCTGTTAACGCTCTAGCGGTCGCAATTTTTGTTTGATCGTTACGAAACTCGATATTTAACCGTTTTATGTAACGACAGATCAAGTTCGTTAATGGCTGAAATCGTACAAGAGGGAGGGGGGGGGTTAGAGGGGGAGATTTTCGAAAATTCGAAATATCTCCGTTATTATGCATCGGATCGAAACATTGTATAGAACCAATCTTATTGCAAATTAAATTTACTATAAATATTGTTTATACACTTATTCTCTATTTTGAATATTAACCGAGATATTTGCATTTTTATGAAGTCTGTGGTCGGGTGTTGTTCGGGTTAGTTTTCGTAAGTCTCGGCTCTGGCGGAAGCTTCTAACCTAACCTGTCGTTTCTAACCTTACCTAACCTTCTTTACTTTGTGAGATTTATGCAAATACGTTCTGTTCATCAGCCCCCCCCCCTTCTTAGGTTTTGGACTACTAAAATTTGAGTTATTAAAATATAAATTATTCTTACAATTCAGAAGCCGTTTCAGTTGGGAGTTTATTAAAATTAACTGAAAGATTTCTCATTACCGTTTGTATTTACATATGGTGGTGTTGTGTTACCAGTATGCAGATTTCTCTATTGCTAAACTTCACATAGGAAATCTGCTTAGTTTACGCAGCCCCTGCGTGACGGACTTTTTTTGTTTTCAGCATTCAGTAAACCCCCAGTTCTACTCATTTAACAATAAGCTGTTACATCATGGCTCACTTTATTCGAAGCTTAAATACCAAATACTTTTGTAATTGAAACTTTACAGTGTGAGATACAAGCAAATGCTTTGTTTCATTACTTCATTAATCAATGTTTTACGTTCTTAATTGGAAAATGTTTATTTGATCTTTACCATACTCGATATTTAACCAACTGTTATTTTCATTGACGTGGTGGAAATCAGTCTAGGAATATAGGGGGGGGGATAGTGGGGAATTCGAAATATCTCCGTAATTATGAGTCTTATCGTAAAATGTTATACAAGCAATGTTGTTACACTATTGCTGCTCTACAATTGGTTTTGATTTCATTTTTTACTAGATCAAATATTAAGCGATTTATTCGCACTTTCTTGTTTTGAGCCTTTAGTGAACTTCACCGACTCAATTCCACTCATCGGATATGAGTGAGAAGAAATCATTAGTGTGTGACGCAGTCATGCAGCTCTTGTGTGACGGATTTTGAAATTATAGAACTTACTACTCCTACAGTGCTTAGAAATTTTCGGATATAAATGAGATAAATGCAGGAATGAGAATTAATTACTTAATAGGGAAAATACCTCCATTGAGTAATTCATCTTCTCAGTGTAGTTCCACCCGACAATCACCACTTATGTTCGTTTAACAGGGTTGGGACAATTTTGAGATTATTCTACCTTCCTTGTTGAGTCAGCTCTTTTTCATAGTAATTTAAATTTTGCGCCTGACTGTTCGGCACAGTGAGTTATATTTTGCGAGTCTGTTGAGTCAGCTGAAATATTTGAATACAAGAGTAAGTATTTCTGTAGGGGGTACCGATATTTATACAGAGTTACGCGAGGTATACAAGTACGGAAGTCAAGCCGAAACTGGCCTGGATGGATTATGGAAGGTGGAAGAACGGAAAATTCTGTTGAAAATTGAAAGCCGAAATTTTTCGTGATACAAAACGTCATTTAATAAGTACAAGTAAGTGACATATTATAAACATTTCTGATGAGTTAAAAGAATTTGTTTTCAGCAGATTTCCCTTAAGGGAAATCAGCTATGAGGGCGTACTCATGACGCGATTCCAATGTCCATCAATCCTACCCAGGTGACGACGAAAATGAGGTCCGTTTAAAAATAATAAACACACACATATATATATATATATATATATATATATATATATATATATATATATATATATATGGTGTTGTTATTGTTTCTTGGAGTTTTGGTCAATGTTTTACCAACATTGATTTTTAGTTTATGCCAATAGTTCGAGAATATGTATTTTCTCTTCTTCATGGCAAGACTGAAGATACTTAAAAACTATTATACATTAAAGATACTTGTTCAAAAGACTTTTGTCTAAAGACGTTTGTCAAAAGAACTTGTGTCAAATGAACTTGGCTTCACAGCCATTTCCGAAGAGTGTTTGGAAATACACTTAAACATTTCCGTTTACTCAAATTTGTCCAAGGCTAACGCTTGGAGCGAAAAGCTCACGTGCAGCACACGCCTAGCTGAAGAGTCTCGAAAGGTCGAAACGAAGTAGCCCAAACGTATCATCACTGAAAATGGGATTTCGAAGCCTAACTTTGCGCGGTTATACACCGATCAACTTGTTTCGCTTGGTGGGACTTTGGTTTCTCGTTTTCGTACTTACGGTAACTCATCAACAATGCGAAGAAACGTTGGAACGATTGGAATTAAGGCAAATTGCCTTGTTTCAAAGATATTTGTTCAAAAGACTTTTGTCTAAAGACGTTTGTCAAACTGACTTAGTCGAAAGAACTTGTGTCAAATGAACTTGGCTTCACAGCTATTTCCGACTAGTGTTGTGAAAAGCTCACGTTTAGCACCCGACTAACTGAAGAGGATGATACGTTTGGGCTACTTCGTTTCGACCTTTCGAGACTCTTCAGCTAGGCGTGTGCTAAACGTGATCTTTTCGGGCGTTAGCCTAAGACAAAGTTGAGTAAACGGAAATGTTTAAGTGTATTTTCAAACACTCTTCGTAAATGGCTGTGAAGCCAAGTTCATTTGACACAAGTTCTTTTGACAAAGTCAGTTTGACAAACGTCTTTAGACAAAAGTCTTTTGAACAAATATCTTTGAAACAAGGCAGTTTGCCTTAATTCCAATCGGTCCAACGTTTCTTCGCATTGTTGATGAGTTACCGTAAGTACGAAAAGAGAAACCTAAGTCCCACCAACCGAAACAATTCAAGCGGTGTATAACCGCCCAAAATTTAAGTTTCGAAATCCCATTTTCAGTGATGATACGTTAGGGCTACTTCCTTTCGACCTTTCGAGACTCTTCAGCTAGACGTGGGCTAAATGTGAGCTTTTCGCTCCAAGCGTTAGCCTAAGACAAAGTTGAGTAAACGGAAATGTTTAATGTATTATACATTACATATTGCACTTCTGGTAACATTAGGATCCTAATGTAACCAGAAGAGAAATACACCATGTATAAATATAACCTGGCCGAAAACATCAACACAGGTTGTAAAAAGCTGAGGGAATTTTCCATAGGGATCCTTCCCGGGAAAGGGGCAGGCTATTGCGCAACAGAAATTCGTGTTGCTCACATCCTCCCTTCCGACAGCTGAGGATAATGTTGAGTATAAACGGACCTCCAGGAAGAGTCCTTTGGTTTGGAAGTCATTAATGCAGTTATTCATAATTTTAGCAGAAGGGTATTTTTAGAGGCAATCAGCTATTCAGGTTCTAATGAAATAAAATAAACTCCGTTCAAAAAAAAGAATATATATATATATATATATATATATATATATATATATATATATATATATATGTGTGTGTGTGTGTGTGTTTGTTAACGCTCTAGCAGTCGTAATTTTTGTTTGAGCGTTACTAAACTCTATATTTAACCATTTTATGCAAAAATAAAGGTCAAGTTCGTTAATGGCTGAAATCGGACAGGTGGGAGAGGGGGGGGGTAGAGAGGTGAGATTTTCGAAAATTCGAAATATCTCTGCTACTATACGTCGGATCGGAAACTTGTATAGAAACAATCTTCATGCAAATTAAATTTAATATAAATATAGTTATATACACTTATTCTGTATCTGGAATACTAACCGAGATACTTGCATTTTTCATATTCGGCTATTGTCGGTTCTGTTCATGGGATTCCGCTGAAAGTTAGTTCGGCCGTTTCCGTAACTGTTCGGCTCTCATAAAATTGTTGTAGAGACTTGTGTAAGATTCTAATTTGGGAGATATATGCAAATATCTTTGTTGACCCCTCCCCCCGTTCTTTAGTTCATGGACTATTAAAATTTGAGTGATTGAGATAAAAATTATTCTGATTCATTATAAATTACAGTACTAGATATAATAAATAGTTTTCAATA
The DNA here is from genome assembly GCA_019009955.1 of Riptortus pedestris. Classification (NCBI taxonomy): domain Eukaryota; kingdom Metazoa; phylum Arthropoda; class Insecta; order Hemiptera; family Alydidae; genus Riptortus; species Riptortus pedestris. The sequence goes on from CM032233.1 coordinate 88,614,847, forward strand.
AAATTAATATGTTATATTCAGATATATTTCAGCAATTGTTTTTCTTTCCGGTGAAGAATATGTCTATCTATCTGTTCAGCTCTGAGTGGTTGGCAGACCAGCTTGTTTACAATTCAGACACTTTCCGTTATTTAAATTAGCTAAATGATTTCTGATTACCGTTTTCACCGTTCTCTATTGTAAAACATCAGGTCGGAAATCTGCTTAGTTTACGCAGCCCCTGCGTGGTGGGCTTTTCTATAAATATTGTTATTCATGTTTTTTTCAGTATCTCGATTATTACCCAAGATATTTGTATTTTAGCAGATTTCCCTTAAGGGAAATAAGCTATTGAGGTTGTACTCATGACGGAATTTTCGAATTTTTTCTTCAAATGCTAATCGATCCTACCTAGTAGATGACGAAAATGAGTTCCGTTCAAAACTGTGTATATATATATATATATATATATATATATATATATATATATATTTGTCTGTTACCGCTCTAGCGGTTGCAATTTTGGTTTGATAGTTACCAAACTCGATATTTAGTCGTTTATGTAAAAAGAAAGATCAAGTTCATTAACGGCTGAAATCGGACTAGTGGGAGGGGGGTTTAGAGGGGAGGATTTTCGAAATATCTCCATTACTATACGTCGGATCGAAATATGTATTGTACAGAATCAATCTTATTGCAAATTAAACTTACTATAAATAGTGTTATATACATTTATTCTCTATCTTGAATATTAACCGAGATATTTGCATTTTTATTAAATCTGGGTGGCTAACGGACGGGTGACTTTCCCGCCAAAAGCTAGTTCGGCCGTTTCCTTAACTGCTTGAATCTCGTGAAATTTCTCTATTGTAAAACTTCACGTGGGAAATCTGCTTAGTTTACGCAGCCCCTGCGTGACGGACTTTTTTAATTTTCGGCCATCAGTAAACGCCCACTTCTACTCATGTCATATTAATAATAAGCTTCTGTGTGAATCTCTTTATTGGTAGCTAAATGTTAAATATTGTTTTCATTGAACGTTTACTGTGTGGAGTACATGAGAATATGTTGTGTGATTACGTCAACAGTTAAGATTTGATGTTATTAACTCAAAAAGAACTCCGCATGACGGACTTTTTTTTGTTTAATTATAGTTTTAGAAATGACAAAATCTTTTCCCACGTTCCCATCTGGCCACGGTCTTTGAAAATGTAGAAGGTAATTTGTTTCCCTTACTAATTAGCCTGACCTCTATACTAATATATCTCAGGCACAACGGACATATGGCCCAGTACACGACGCACTAACACTACGAGTATGCTCTCAAATACTACCTGATCGACAACACTTGCTTGTCTTAACAATGCTGGTGATGAAGAATGGTGATATACATTACATACAATAATATTAGCAGATTTCCATTAAGGGAAATCAGCTATTGAGGTCGTACTCATGACGCTATTTTCGAAACCTTTCTTCAAATGTCCATCGATCCTACACAGTAGATGACGAACATGAGGCCCGTTCAAAATTATATATATATATATATATATATATATATATAAAATTGTAACCTCTGTCTGTACATTGATTTTTTTCGCGACATTTCACGATAACTTTTCGTTTCACATGTCACAGACACCATAGCTGCATTTTGTTTCTTTGGTGTCTGTTTGTTTGTTTATTTGTTTGTTTGTTTGTTATCTTTTCACGCATAAACGGTTGTACCGAATTTTATGAAACTTGGTATGTATATTACTACTAACCCAACTTAGACTTTAGGCTATATTAATATCCTCTGAGACGAACAGGAGTGGGGGTTATAAGGAAGCCAGAAATTGAAAATAGCGATATTTCGTTTCCTATTGGTTTTTCGGCAAATATGAATATAACTAAAGTTGTTTATTTTGTTATTTAGAGTAACATTTGTTATATACACTTTTTTCGTATATCGAATTATAAACGTGATATACGCTAAAACCTATAGCCGAAGTGAACAATTTTATTTGGCACAAAAGACTCAACCGAAATAAATAAAACTCGGTATGTGTATTAGAACTAACGCATTCATTATAACAAGCCATACCAACATTTCTAGGGACGGGCAGGAGTGGGGGTTGTAAGGGAGACCTGAATTTAAAAATAGCGGTATTTCATTTTCTATTGGTTTTTCGGCAAATATAAACATAAGGAAAGTTGTTTATTTTGTTATTTAGAGTAACTTTTGTTATATACACTTTTTTCGTACACCGAATTATAAAGGAGATATACGCTAAAACCTATAGCGGAAGTGAACAATTTTATTTGGCACAAAAGACTCAACCGAACTAAATAAAACACACGGTATGTGTATTAGAACTAACGCCTTCCTTATAATAAGCCATACTAACATTTCTAGGGACGGGCAGGAGTGGGGGTTATAAGGGAGGCATGAAATTAAAAATAGTGATATTTCGTTTCATTTACGGGTTTTGGCAAATATGCACATAACAAAAGTTGTTTATTTTGTTATTTAGAGAAATTTGCTCAACAATTATTTTCAATATGAACTACCTGGAATAATTAATTCTAATTATAATATATTATTATAATATTTTGTCCTTAATAATTTAAATCTATGCATAATGCACAGGAAACGGGAAATATGACAATATGGAGGTCAGTGAAGTCTTACATAAAAAATTAATTTTATTATTTACAAATCCATAGAAACGACGGGTATAAACCCTAAACACTGGGACGGGTAAATGCCAAAATATTGTGCATAGTAAAGCCTTGCCAAAAAAATACAATCGCCTTCCAGCGTCAAATGAATTCCCGGGCGAAGCCGGGTATCTGAGCTAGTATATATATAAAATTGTAACCTCTGTCTGTACATTTTAAATTTTCGCGAAATTTCACGATAACTTTTCGTTTCACATGTCATAGACACCATAACTGCATTTTGTTTCTTTGGTGTCTGTTTGTTTGTTTACTTGTTTGTTTGTTACCTTTTCACGCATAAACGGCTGAACCGAATTTTATGAAACTTGGTATGTATATTACTACTAACCCAACTTAGACTTTAGGCTATATTAATATCCTCTGAGACAAACAGGAGTGGGGGTTATAGGGGGAGCCTGAAATTAAAAATAGCGATATTTTGTTTCCTATTGGTTTTACGGCAAATATGAACATAACAAAAGTTGTTTATTTTGTTATTCAGAGTAACTTTTGTTATATACAGTTTTTTCGTATTCCGAATTATAAACGAGATATACGCTAAAACTTATAGCGGAAGTGCACAATTTTATTTGGGACAAAAGACCCACCAACTAAATAAAATTCGGTATGTGTATTAGCACTAACGCTTTAATTATAACAAGCCATGCCAACATTTCTAGGGACGGGCAGGAGTGGGGGTTATAAGGGAGGCGAGAAATTAAAAATATCGATATTTCGTTTCCTATTGGTATAAACGAGATATACACTATAAACTAAAGCGGGAGTCAACTATTTTATTGGGCGCTAACGATTGAACCGAACTTAACAAAACTCAGTATTTAGCATTAATTCTTCCATGATTATAAGCTATATTACATTTTTTAGGTTGGAACGGGAGTGGGGGTTATAAGGGATGCCTGAAATAAAAATTCCCGATATTTCATTGTCTATTTGTTTTTCGACAAACCCGCACATAACAAAAGTTGTTTACTTTGTTATTTAGATTAACTTTTGTTTTATACATTTCTCCACGAACAATGTGTGGAGCAAGTAATTCGCGTAGAAATATTGATAAGCTCAACAATTCATTCCAATTTGAATTATGAGGTACCACACCTGAAAAAAGTAATTCAAATTTAAGTTAATATTTTGTCCTTAATAACTGAAATCTATGCATAATGCACAGGAAACGGGAAATATGACAATATGTCACCCAACGGACCCTTACGGGAAAAAAAATGGCCCACACGGGGAGAGCAGTTGTACATGTAGAATTATTGCCAAAAACAGAATAGAATCTTTCCGCCTCAAATGATTTCCCGAGCGAAGCCGGGTACCTTGGCTAGTATATATATGTGTGTGTGTGTGTGTGTTGATGTTTTCGACCAGGTTATATTTATATATGGTGTTGTTGTTTTTTTGGAGGTTTGGTCAATGTTAGTGAAAAAATCTTAGTTTATGCCGATATTTCAAGAATTTTATTTTAGCAGATTTCCCTTAAGGGAAATCAGCTATTGAGGTCGTACTCATGACGCGAGTTTTGAAAAATTTCCACAAATGTCCATCGATCCTACCCAGGAGATGACGAAAATGAGGTCCGTTCAAAATTATATATATATATATTTGTCTGTTAACGCTCTAGCGGTCGCAATTTTTGTTTAATCGTTACCAAACTTCATATTTAAGCGTTTTACGTAAAAAGAGAGATCAAGTTCGTTAATGGCTGAAATCGGACCTGTGGGAGGGGGGGTTTAGAGGGGGGGATTTTTGAAAATTCAAAATATCTCCGTTACTATACTTCGGATCGAAAAATATTATAGAATCAATCTTATTGCAAATTAAATTTACTATAAATATTGTTATATACATTTATTCTCTATCTTGAATATTAACTGAGATATTTGCATTTGTATTCTGCATGTGCTCGGCAGGAGTGGCTATGTTCGGACTTTTAGCCGTGAGCTCTGGCGGCCGTTTTTTGTAATTATTTCGTCCCTCGTGAATAGTTTTAGAGGTTACTTACTACTACAGCTGTTATTAGGCAGATATTGTAAAACTTCACGTGGGAAAATCTGCTTAGTTTACGCAGCCCCTGCGTGACGGACTTTTTCTCTTTTTCAGTGCTGTAAAAATACAGGTGCTAATTTATAATATTGCACTTTATATATTGTTGTTAAACTAGAGTGTAACAAGAGGTGTTTATGTTATTTTTACTTAACAAGACTAAAGATATATATATATATATATATATATATATATATATATATAATATATATATATATATATATATATATACTAGCTCAGATACCCGGCTTCGCCCGGGAATTCATTTGAGGCTGAATGGTGATGGTATTTTTTAGCAGGCTTTACATTGCACAATATTTTGACATTGACCCGTCCCAGTGTTTAGGATTGATACCCGTCGTGGCCGTGGATTTGCTAATAATAGAATATTTGTTCGATAAGGCTTCACTGTCTTCGATATTTTTATATTTCCCGTCTCTTATACATGTAAATATGGTGAATTTGTATTTCAGGCCTCCCATATAACCCCCCTCCCGTTCGAACCTAAAAATTTTAATATAACTTATAATCATGGAAGAATTAATGCTAATTGATATACCGAGCTTTGTTAAGTTCGGTTCAGCCGTTAGTGCCCAATAAAATTGTTGGCTTCCGCTAAAGTTTTAACGTATAACTCATTTATACTTAGGTATACGACAAAAGTGTATATAACAAAAGTTATTCCAAATAACAAAATAAACAACTTTTGTTATGTTTATATTTGCGGAAAAACCAATAGGAAACGGAATATCGCTATTTTTAATTTCAGGCTTCCCTTATAACCCCCACTCCTGCCCGTCCATAGAAATGTTGGTATGGCTTATTATAATGAAGGCCTCAATTCTAATACACATACCGAGTTTTATTTAGTTCGGTTGAGTCTTTTTTGGCAAATAATATTGTTGACTCCCGCTATAATTTTTAGCGTATGACGCATTTAAACTTCGGTATACGACAAAAGTGTATATAACAAAAGTTACTCTAAATAACAAAATAAACAACTTTTGTTATGTGCATAATTGCCGAAAATGCAATAGGAAACGAAATATCACTATTTTTAATTTCAGGCCTCCCTTATAACCCCCACTCCTGTTCGTCTCAGAGAATATTAACATAGCCTAAAGTCTAAGTTGGGTTAGTAGTAATATACATACCAAGTTTCATAAAATTCGGTTCAGCCGTTTATGCGTGAAAAGGTAACAAACAAACAAACAAACAAACAAACAAACAAACAAACAAACACACACACACGAAAGAAACAAAATGCAGTTATGGTGTCTATGACATGTGAAACGAAATGTTATCGTGAAATTTCGCGAAAAAAATCAATGTACAGACAGAGGTTACAATTTTATATATATATATATATATATATATATATATATATTTTTTTTTTTTTTTTCTTTTTCGGTTAACGCTCTAGCGGTCACAATATTTGTTTGATCATTACTATCGGACCTCAATATTTAATGGTTTTATGTAAGAAGAAAGATCAAGTTCGTTAATTGCTGAAATCGGACCAGTGGGAGGGAGGGCTTTCGAAACTTCGAAATATCTCCGTTACTACACGTCGGATCGAAAATTTGTATATAACCGATCTTACTGCAAATTAAATTTACTATAAATATTTTTATATACATTCATTCTCAATCGTGAATATTATCGGAGATATTTGCATTTTTATTAAGTTTTTGGGGGTAACGGACGAAATGAGATCGGCTATTGTCGTAAGTTTCTGGATTAGTTCGGCCGTTTCCCACTACTAAGCTACTTCTAACCATCTTGTCGTATAACCTTTTACTTTGCGAGATATATGCAAATGCGTTCTCTTCATCCGCCCCCCCCTTCTTCAGTTCTTGGACTACTAAAATTTGAGTTACCGCTTATATTTACTCACGGTGGTGTTAAGTAAAGCAGATTTCTCTATTGTAAAACTTCACTTGGAAAATCTGCCTAGTTACGCAGCCCCTGCGTGACGGACTTTTGAACTAACAAGACGAAGAAATAGGATTGATGTGAACATACTAAAGAAAATTTGGAACCGGAATAGTTGCCTATTATATGCGAAACTTTGTCCAGCAGGCACCTCATCAAGAATATTTTAACATCAATATAAAACACACTGCTACACTATAAGGTCCGTCACGCAGGGGCTGCGTATACTAAGCAGATTTCCCTCTTGAAGTTTAACAATAGATAAATCTACATACTGTTAGCACACCACCGTGCATATTGAGTGAATAAATACAAACTGTAATAAGAAATCTTTCAGTCAACTTGAATTATCTCTGTGCGGGAAGGGTTTGAATTGTAAACAAACAGGTCTGCCAACCTCTCCCCGGAATGAAAAGCAATTACTGAAACATATCAGAATATAATGTATTAATTTTATTGGTAACTATTTACTATATCTAGTACTGTAATTTATAATGAATCAGACTAATTTTTATCTCAATCAATCAGATTTTAGTAGTCTATGAACTTAAGACGATATATTTGCAAGTATCTCATATTATAAAGTCTCTTGAAAACAATATTTGGTATTTAAGCTTCGAATAATTTGGTTTATTATATAACATAGTATTGTTTATATAGCATGAGTTGAAGTGGGGATTAGCTGGAGGCTGAAAACTGGAAAATGCAAATATCTGTGTTAGTATTCAAGGTAGAGAATTAATGTATAACAATATTTATAGGACATTTAATTTTGAATAAGATTGCTACATACAATTTTTCGATCCGACCTATGGATTCCCCCCTCTAAACACCCCTGTTCCGATTTCAGCCATTAATGAACTTGATCTATCTTTTTACATAAAACGATTAAATATCGGGTTTGGTAACGATCAAACAAAAATTGCGACCGCCAGAGAGTTAACAGACAAACATATATATCAAATTTTGAACGGACCTCATTTTCGCAATCTCCTGGGTAGGATCGATGGACATTTGAAGACATCTTTCGAAAATCGCTTCATGGCAACTTCAATAGCTGATTTCTCTTAGGGGAAATCTGCTAAAAAACTTACGATTTATCTGATGAATTTAGCCACAATTCAGGAAATATTGGACTGATGATCTGCTACGACTTCCCGTTTGACTAATTCAGGGCTCCTAAAAAGTCAAGAAAAGACTTTGTGCAATATACGGGGAGTTCAACGCTGTCATGATGAAGTAGCATATGTCCTTGTAGAGAGAGAAAAAAGGTGCCCAATTCTTCAAAAAATTTTATATCAGCGCTAAGCGCTTTCAAAAACTATTGTCTCCATCTTCAGAATTACACATGAAAAACAATAACATTTTGTAATGTACAGAGATTTTATTGATGCTATTGTTTTTCATGTGTAGCTCTGAAGATGAAGACAATAGTCTTCGAAAGCGCTTAGCGCTGAAATAATTTTTGTTGAAGAATTGAGCACCTTTTTCTCTCTCTACAAGTACATTTGCTACTTCATCTCGCCAGCGTTGAACTCCCTGTATAGCCCATTTTTGAGGTGCTGGAGGGTGAAGAAAGGAGACCTCACTGCGCTCTGTCGCTTGTAATAAATATCTGTGAAGGAGCGAGGCCCTTTTCGTCAATTCTTTCCTCTGATCTGCTTCCTTCATGATCAAGGACATCGCTAACGGATCAGGACATTTCTTCAAATATATAATTCAGACAAAACATAAATGTAGATAATGTGTGGTGGTTGGTGAAGAAGGGCGTGGGAGGGGAAGTGGGTGATAGGTTCGTGGCAGGTAAGATGGTGCGAGCATATCAGGACTCGCTCCCGCCAGATGGAAGCCAGCTGGACCCGAGATTCGGCCTAGCCACCTGTTCTACCTTCCCATGGCATGCCCGCCCCATGCACCAGCCTCTAATCTCCCATTTCACTCAATGAGCCTCGGCCTCAGTCGATAGTCTGTTTCCACTTTGGTTTCAATACTCGAGAGCCTCTATAGGGTACATGGCCTCGTAAATCACAGCTCAAAGCCTCTGTCCCAGTTTTCCGCCCAAAAACCCAGGTAGTCTCCGCCTTTCTTCTCTCAGCATTGACTGGATGCTTGAAATCCTATACTCTCCAAAATACGTTACGGGGTCAATAAACCTATAGCAGTCTCTAGTACACCACCCACCCTCCTTGTTCACTTGTAACGTATTTTTCAGACAAAAACAGATGGGCTTATGATGAGTTTGTTGAATTGAAAACTTTAAAAACTTATTAATAGAAAATTATTACATTCCTGTTCTGAGTTGGCATTCTGGCAGGTGGAAGTGACTTCTAATGTATGTAGGATGAATGAATGAATATAAGCTGTGTCTCTGTAATCCGGATTTAGCAGATTCCCCTTAGGCAAAACCCGTAACTTCAAGGGGGAATCTGCTAAAAGAGTCAGCTTTGGTGGTGGCAACACTATGTCCTCAACATTAAACACCCTGCTTCAAGAATGGAAAATGTCCAAAATATTGCCTGATTGCACAAAGTCTTTTCTTGACTTTTTAGGAGTCCTGAATTAGTCAAACGGGAAATCGTAGCAGATCGTCAGTCCACTATTTCCAGAATTTTGGCGAAATTCAACAAATAAGTCGATTTTTTTAGTAGATTTACCCTAAGAGAAATCAGCTATTGAGGTTGTACTCATGATGGGATTTTCAAAAGGTTTCTTCAAATGTCTATCGATCCTTCCTAGATGACAAAAATGAGTTCCGTTCAAAATTGTATATATACTTGTCTGTTAACTAGGGGTGCAATTTTTGTTTGATCGATACCAAACTCGATATTTAAACATTTTATGTAAAAATGAAGTTCGCTAACGGCTAAATTCCGACCAGTGGAGGGGGGGGGGTTAGAGGCGCAATTTCGAAATATTTCCATTATTTTGCGACTGGTCGTACTTGTAATTTGTATAGAATCTTATTGTTATTATTAATATTATTTATTTACGTCCACTTTTTGTATCTAAGGCTAATTGCGACGGGTTATCTACAGGTTACCAACCGTTTTCTAGCCAGTGTCGGACTTAGGATGTTATTTGTATGTTATTAGAATCTTATTGTAAATGCAATGTTCTATAAATGTTATGTGCATTTTTTTCATTATCTTGATTATTAACCGAGATATTTGCATTTTTAGTTTTCGGCATCCAGTAAACCCCAACTCCTACTCATGTCATATTAACAATAAGCTGTTATATTCAGAAGCACATTATTTGAAGCCTGAATGCCAAATATTGTTCTCAATGAACTTTTACGTTTTGAGATAAATGCAAATACGTGAAGCACGTGAGAAATCTACTTAGTTCACGCAGCCCCTGCGTGACGGACTTTTTTATTTCAGTTGCGTTTCAAAGTTAAATGCTGATAAGTCACTTATCCTTTAAAGTAAAGTCTACAGATTATTTAAAATTTATAATCAAATAATTCTTTCTTATCGACAAAGAACTGGGTCGTAAATATGGTTCGGCCATGCTTGATAACACAATCGCTCCGTCCCAGAGATTATTGGAAACGAAAAAAAACACAGTATATTTTTAGTTACTAATATACTCTTCAAGAAAAATAGAACCCACTTATGTGGTTGGCATGGCGATAACGTAAATGACCAATTGAATCCACCTGCTCTGAAATAGTATAATCCTATGTTTTTTAAGGTGTATACCAAATTTCGCATGGCCATGCATTGGGGATTTCTAAAGGCTGAAAACTAAAAAATGCAAATATCTCAGTTGAACATTGAAGCTAGAGAATAAATGTATACAAAAAGATTTTTAGGGCAGTACATTTGCAATAAGATAGATTCTATACAATTTTTTGACCCAACTTATAATAATATATATTATTTCTTATATTTCGAATTTTCAAAATTCTCTCCCCCCCCCCTAAACCCCTCCCTTCCCCTGGTCCGATTTCAGCCGTTAACGAACTTGATTTTTGTTTTCCATAAAACGATTATATATCAAGTTTGGTAACGATAAGACAAAATTTACGACCGCTAGAGTCCGGTAACAGACAAATATATATATTTTTTGAACAGACCTCATTTTCGTTATCTATTAGGTGGGATCGGTGGACATTTGGAGATATTTTTCGAAAATCGCGTCATGAGTACGACCTCTATATCTGATTTCCCTTGAGGGAAATCTGCTAATATTGACATTACTCATAATATTTCCTTTATTTTGCACCGTATCGAAAAATGTTAAAAAACCAATCTTGTTACACTTCTGACGTACTACAATTATTGTTACATGCATTTTTTATTTATTACATTCAAATATTAAGAGAGTTATTCCTACTTGCTTGTTTTTAGCCTTTAGTATTTTCTACGTTACCTAGTCCGATTACGATTTAGAAATACAGAATATATAGTAAGATTACATTAATAGTGTGTCATTTCAGCGCTTGGAAAATCTTCTTAGTTTACCCAAGCCTTGCGTGACGGACTTTTTTATGTATGTGTCATAGAGAATCCTCAATTCTTATCTCATTAATTTTTGCCAACTTTTGCAACTACGGCTAATCTCTTATCTACTGGTTGTCCATCTTTTCTGGCCAGGGTGGGACTTAGCATTTTATTTAATGAGTTCGTCACTAAATAAATTCCTATTGCCCTGGTGGGAATCGAACCCACGGCTATAGGTTTACAAAGGCTATTAAGACCAACGCCTTAACTCACATGGCTAACCTAAGCTCCTAGAGGATTCTTATAAACTCTAGGGCTGTATACTAAATCATATTTAACACTTTTAATTCTCTCTTACAATTCAGTCCTTAGTGGACTTTTGATGAAATGAGCTTAACTTTTTTCATTCCGTTTATATTTAAACGAGGTCTTCATTTTCCAGTCTGCGATTCACGTCATGGAGTTCACGAAAATCTTAGTTTCCCCTGTAAGTTGGTATCGATTGAATTTTCATATATATTTAAATATAATTTATATCTAATAGGGTAGGGTTTATGAGAGTATTGTTATAAGTAAAATATCCATACTGCATATTAACAAATCAAAATATTTAAATATATAAATCAAGATTACAACTTTTTCGAAATCGTTTGAATAATGTAACAAAAGTTACTAAACAAAATAAAAACAACTGAAACATATTTGATTCCGAGGGAACGAGTATGCATTTTTAAATTTGAACAAATCCTCCCTGAATAAAATCACATTATGAATTTTAAGTGCATTAATATAACTTTTATAATTTTCTATAAAATTTTGAAATTTATTTTAACAAATATAAATATATATTATATATTTATATATATAAATAATCAATACCGAATTATTGCTTTAAATAATAATAGTAAATTCCTTATATATATTCATATATTATAATATTATTCAAATCATACTAATTCTGCTATTTTTCACTTGGTTCCCTTTCACCACCCAACTTATACCCATCACGATATATATTTGAAAATTACTATAAAATAGTTCACTTTTATATATATTACTAAAGGTGTTACGTAACAAAAGAAATTAATATTACCTTGACAAGTAACAAAAGTACAAATCCTAAAACTTAAACGTTTCGCGTTGTGATGAAATTTCACTATATGTAAAATTATATACTTTTATATACTATATATATATATTATATATACTATATTATATATATATGTTTATATCTATAGTTATAATGAATACAAAATAATATTTTATTTATTTTTTAAGATATGCCTCCCAAATTTTTAGGTATAACTAGCATTTAATCGTTCCAGGTCTAAGTGTATAAAAAAAAAGTTACTCTAAATCTAACAAAATTCAAAATATTTCTTTCTAAACTTCTATAAAAAACGAAATTTAGACTATTTTTAAAATTTCAGGCTTCCTTAAATCCCCACTTTTTGTCATATACTTAAATTAATACTGCTTGACCCAATATTGAGGTTATTCAAATAAAAACGGAGTTTCATTATTCGAAAGCTTGAGTCAAGGAAAACAGGAAAATAACTTGATGACCCTCATATTTTTTTTTCAAGCCATAACAAAATCGTCAACAGGTGCTCGCAATATTAGATTTTTAAGGGAAATCAGCTATTGAGGTCGTACTCATGACGCGATTTTCGAAAATTTTCTTCAAATGTCCATTGATCCTACCCAGGAGATGATGAAAACGAGGTCCATTCAAAATTATATATGTCTGTCTGTTAACACTCTAGTGGTCGCAATTTTTGTTTGATCGTTACGAAACTCGATATTTAACCGTTTTATGTAAAAAGACAGATCAAGTTCGTTAATGGCTGAAATCGGACAGGTGGGAGGGAGGGCCTAGAGGGAAGGATTTTCGAAAATTCGGAATATCTCCGTTATTATGCATTGGATCGAAAAATTGTATAGAACCAATCTTATTGCAAATTAAATTTACTATAAATATTGGTATTTACATTTATTCTCTATCTTGAATATTAACCGAGATATTTCCATTTTTATGAAGTCAGTGGTCCGATATTGTTCGGATTAGTTCGGCCGTTTCCGTAACTGTTCGGCTCTGGTGGAAGCTTCTTCTAACCTTATCTGTCGTTTCTAACCTTACCATACCTTCGTTACTTTGTGAGATTTATGCAAATACGTTCTCTTCATCCGACCCCCCCCCCTTCTTTAATTCTTGGACTACTAAAATTTGAGTTATTAAAATATAAATTATTCTTACAATTCAGAAGCCGTTTCAGTTGGGAATTCATTGAAATTAACTGAAAGATTTCTCATTACCGTTTGTATTTACTCACGGTGGTGTTGTGTTACCAGTATGCAGATTTCTCTAATGCTAAACTTCACATGGGAAATCTGCTTAGTTTACGCAGCTCCCGCGTGACTGACTTTGTTTATTCATATTAGTTAAATGTTGAAATAGGACATGGAATAGGGGGAGGTGGGTTATAGAGAGGGAGATTCAAAAATTCAAAAAATCTCCGATATTATGTCTAGGATCTAAAAATTTAATAGAACTGATATTGTTAAAATACTGTAAAAAAGACTTTCAGTTGTTTTTTCCTTTGTTATAATAGATTTGATATTCTAAATTATAAATGAATCAAAAAAAAAAAAAAAATGTAATTTATGTTTGTAAATATGATGCACATTGTATAATATTTCACTCACATTTAATGGCTGAAGGTCAAAATGTGCTTCGGATTAAAGGACGTCATAAAAAGAGGAATCAAAGCCACAGAACGAATTACTTGTCTGAAGAGTTGCAAGAAAAGAAGAAAAAAAAAAGATCTTCAGCCTTTACATATGGGTTGGAATCCGAGGTCACGATCAAGCAATATAGTAATGTAACTAGCTGTGTTACCCCCTTTTGACGGTTTCAAATAAAAAAATGATCCCCCCCCCCCTTGCGGAATATTATACAGTTGAAGTCGTCTGTGCATTATACTCTCTAGTTCTCCTTTAGTGAGCACCCTAACTAAACAAAAAGTCCGTCACGCAGGTGCTGCGTAAACTAAGCAGACTTCCCACGTGAAGTTTTACAATAGAGAAATCTGCATGCTGGTAACACTTAACACCACCGTGAGTAAATACAAACGGTAATGAGAAATCTTTCAGTTGTTGAATAAGCTCCCAACGGAAACGGTTTCTGAATTGTAAAAAAAATAGGCCAACGACTCAGAGCTGAACAGATAGAGATATATTGTTCACCGGAAAAAAAAAATTAGTGATATATATCTTAATATAACATATTAACTTTATTGCAAACTATTTACTAAATCTAGTACACAAATTTGCAATGAATCAGAATAACTTATAATTTAATAGCTCAAATTAAAATATTCCAAGAACTAAATAAGGGGGGGGGGATCAACAGAACGTATTTGCATATATCTCACAAAGTAAAAGCTTACGGGAGTCTCTAAACCAATTTCACGAGAGGTGAACAGTTACGGAAAAAGCCGAAATAAATTTCGGCGGAATCTCACGACATTAACCAATCTCGTCTATTATCCCCATACCCTAAATAAAACTGCACACGTCTCGGTTAATATTCAAGATAAAGAATAAACACATATAACAATATTTATAGAAATTTCATTCGCAATAAGATTAGCTCTATACAAATTTTCTATCCGATGTGCAGTATCGGAGATATTTCGAATTTTCGAAAATCCTTCCTTCTAAGCCCTCCCTCCCACTGGTCCGATTTCAGCCGTTAACGAACTTGATCTTTCTTGTTACATAAAACGATTAAATATCGAGTTTAGTCACGATCAAACAAATATTGCCGCCGATAGACCGTCAACTGACAAATATATATATATATATATATATATATATACGGACCTCATTTTCGTTATCTCCTGGGTTGGATTGATTGAACTGATGGACTTTTGAAGACATTTCTCGAAACTCGCGTCATGAGTACGACCTCAATAGCTAATTTCCCGTAAGGGAAATCTGCTACAATTGGAGCGAATGCACGTCTTGGTGCTACGTTTACTTAAAGCTAAATAAGAGTGTGAGTTGGCTGAAGGCTAAAACCCCAAAATGTGAAATGTCTTGTAAACTATTCAAGTAATAGAACAACAATTGTTTGAAATTTAATTAAATACAAGGGTAGAATGTAGAGTTTTTCGATCGGAGCCATAATAAAACGAAAACACACGCACAGAGACACGCACACGCGCACACACATATACACACACACACACACAAATATAAGATGTTTCATCAGCTTATTGTTAATAAGAGATGTGGATGTGTGTGTATATATATATATATATATATATATATATATATATATATATATATATATATATAGTTTTGAACGGACCTCATTTTCGTCATCTCCTGGATTGGATCGACGGACATTTGAGGAAATATTTAAAAAATCGTGTCTTGAGCACGAACTCAATAGCTTTTTTTCCTCAAGAGAAATCTGCTAATATTATATATATATATATATATATATATATATATATATATATATATATATATATATCATTTTGAATAGATCTCATTTTCGTGATCTACTAATTGACATTTGAAGGCATTTTTGGAAAATCGCGTCATGAGTACATCCGCAGAGAAATTTGCTACTAGAGGAGTTTTCAAGGAACTACCCAAGAGAACTATCTAATGTCTTGAATATTCTATCAACGCATAGTAAACGGTTCCCTCGTGTAATCGGCGATCAGCCAGCAATGATGCCATCTACCGACAGAATGCTAGACATTTGATAGAGGTGGTTGGATGGGCCTTGTTGAACTGATGGGCCCAGACCGACTTGCCAAAAAAGGACGTTGCTCGATACGCTAGATATAAAAGGAAAAGGAGCAGGCCTAGGCAACTGCTAGTTGAATGAATTGGAAGGGGACTTGCGGCTTCTGGTAGGCCATAATTGGAAATCTGTGGCTACTGATCGGAATTAGTGGTTTAAATTGGTTGGAGAGGTCAGGTCCCTCAAGGACTCTAGCCCCCAATAGAGAATGAGTGGTCAGAAGGCATAGGCCAAAACTTGCAGCAAACTGACCTTCATAGAGCATCTCAGGCTCTAGGCCATCACGCAGGGCTGCGTAAACTAAGCAGATTTCACACTTGCTGGTATAACACACTCGTGATCTCCTCTCACCAAAAAAAAAGTAAAGTAAAAAAAGAAAAAAAGTGTGGGGGGTGGGTTACTGAAGGCTGAAAACTAGAAATCGCGAATAACTTGCTTAATACTTGTGTTACAAAAAAACATTATAGAACAGCAATTGTATAAAATCAATATTTTAACAAGATTGGTTCTTTAACATTTTATGATCCGAATCATAATAGCGGAGTTATTTTGAATTTTCATATCCTCCTCCCTAAACCCCGACTATTCCAGGTAAGACTTCAACCAATAACAAATATGACCTTTAGGGTTCACTGGAACGGCTAAATATCGAGTATATATAGATCATTTTGTTTTTATTTTATTGAGAATATTACAGCCTGCGTTTAAATGCATTTGGTAATGTGCGAAATGTACAATACAATAGTTCCTCCATCACTCTTGACAGGAGCCACACCCCTTCACCACAATGAGAGGAACAGCCACTCCCTGCCTGGCAAGGAAGGCAAAAGCTAAGGAGTCATGGCACTTGAGAAGAAATTAGCCACTGCTATCACTTCACTATACACTCAACCGCAAAAAAAACCGGACACTTCATTTTTGTCGCATTAAAAGCTAATTTTCAGCAATTTTCTTTATGTGGGTATTCTAGTTATTACAGAGAATTTAGAGTCTAAGTCCATTGAACTAATCCCTTCAGGATTAGTAAACAATTAGATAAAACTCAGATTAGATTTATTTGTCGTGAAGTTGATCTATTCTAAACTGTAAGTAGTTTTTCGCATATTTAAACATCTTTAATTATTAACCAAGCATTTTCTTTAATTAATGTTTTATTTTTATTTCGGTCCAGAATAATGGGTCTTTCAAACTTAGATGGAAGACCGGAGGCTTACGTTACATTGCCGAAACGCTTGGGTTAGCGAACTCTACCATTCACTGTAATAAAAATGAAGAATATTTTTTTTTTTTTAAATGTGTTAATTTATCTTTTTATTTTTTTTTTATTTTGTATTTTTTTGTAAATAATCAATAAAAATTATTCACTTTTGGCAGATTTTGTTTAAATAACCTATAGATTAACCAATTATTTTAATTAAAAAGATTAATATACATATATATTAAGTATTTAACAAAATTATAAGACTAAATCTAAGTCTCCGGTTTTTTTTTTGCGGTGGAGTATATATAGATCAAGTAAACATTTTCGAAACAAAAATGGACAATCTTAATTGAAGACGTCGTCAAACAACGAATTGGCATGAATCTCGCATAATAAGGTCTCTTGGCAACAATATTTGGTATTTTAAGGTAAGAACATTTTCTTCTCTCCAAGTACACGATATTCTTCACTTCCAACAACACTAATGTGAAACCTTAAGGAACATCCTACTCATGTTATATTAACAATGAGCTGCTAGATCATGAACTACATTATTCTAAGCGGAAGTCAGACCTGGACTTGTCGGAGTTTAGCGGTGGGATTTCGAAAATTCCGTCATTATTATGAGTCGGATCTTAAAACGTTATAGGACCAATCTTGTTACACTATCGATGCTCAACAATTGTTTTTTTTATGCATTTGAGAATTGTGCAAGAGAAATCTGCTAAAAGTGTGATAAATATATAGTGAGATAGACACAGTGGCAAGTGCTCTTCTCAGAATTGTGTTGAGGAATTATATACATTTCTAGTGAATCGATCTGACTTCATAATGCTCCAAGGGTGTTTGTTTTTTTTCTCTTTATCTGATTGGAAGCATTTTACCTTGCCAATATCGGAGAAATGGCTGTAAACAAGGCTTGGGAATTCCGAGCAACATTCACCGGATGTCACGACCACCGGAAACCAATAACCCACTCCCCCGTCTCGCCATATCTAAATGGGTAAACAAAACAATTATGTCGTGTGGTTCACTAGGTGTTATTGTTTTTAAGAATTATGCTTATCTATCGCCGGTTTTCATTTTATCAGAGAACAGGAAATGGGCAATTACTTTCAGATATGCAAGTGTATCACCACTTAGGAATATTTCATTAACCCTCCGTTAGGCGCGGGTCATTTCCAAACGACGCTAGGCGCGGGTCACCTATGAGATGATGGAGAAATATGTTGGTAAAACTGTTTCTTAGGGGAAAAAACAGAGTTAAACAAATATAAATACTTATCTGAACAAATAGTAAAACTATTTTATTTTAAAAGTTAGCAAAGTAACACATGAATATGTCTTACAACTATCAAAGAAATTAATTCATTTCAGGTAACATGAAGCAATTTATGAACAATGAATTCTTTAGGAACTACTTGCATAGCTACTAGAAAATATCTATAAAAAAGTAAAATAACAATAGTTTAGAACTACTTAATCATTTGATTTCTGCAGGAATAACGAATATAAGAAAACATTTAAGATAGAAAAGCACATTAAAACGTTTCACGTCGAATCTTTCAGTGCCATCTAGTTCTACTCTGGTGAGTTTCTTGCCGAACAGGATTTACATAGTCTTCTAAATTCATTCTCGCTCCTCTGTAAGTGCCAGCTAAGTAAAGAAGGCCTATATAGACTTTTATTTCTGTGAAGTCTGTCTCTTTGGTAGCCCTAGAAAATTCTGGCTCAACGATTTTTATAAATTCGTTTGTGCAGTGCACAATACTACTGATAATCGTCTCATCAAAGAGACAGAACCAGCAGTCAAGTTCATTAGTCGCCTCCTTTGCCGCCCCTTTCAATCCCGGAAGGTGTAATTTTGTTTCCCTACTTAACGCAAAGAAATTTTTCTCGACTCAAAACGGTCAACGATCTTTCTGTCCACACTTCTCAATGCACCATATTTTCGTGTGACTGCTCATCCTCCCCATCACTTTCCGATTCCACGTCACTTTGTTCAGTCTCTGAGTCTATACCCCGTTCTTCCAAGCCGTTCTTCAAATTCCGAATGTATGTCGTTCTGTATGTTACCGTCTTCTTCGAAATGATCCAGTAATGTTTGGTGGAGTCTAGCAATGTCATTTTGATTAATCAAGTCAAAAATACGTATTTCCTGGTCCATTTTATCTGAAAAATGTTTTAAAAATGCATTGTTAGTCGCGGTCACCTCAGAGGTGAATCCCTATTTTCTAGGTATTTGTAACTATTCCAAAACAATCAAGGTACTACAAACGTCAAATGATAAATATGTCTAAGATAAATACATTAAAAAATAAAAATGAAATAATTACAACTTTGGTCGCGGTGCACCTTTGGGGTGATTTTAGCATAAGGAACGCACTGTGTACAAACTTCGAAGGTCAAACCTATACTGTTCTGAGGAGGAAGAGAAGCTAGAAGCATTGCTGGAGGCGGAAGTCGTCGGGTCCACTCAATCGGAAGTTATTGGAAAAACACCTCAAAGATGCACCTGTCAGGACGCCGCGACTAACGAAGGGTTAAACTAGTAATATTTCTCAATTCTTCGCCATCACATGAGGTTGTAGTAGCTGCAGTCTACTCAGGAACAGAACGAGGGCTAGCTCTCTAACAATGCATATAAAATTCAAAATTTCTACAAGATTATATGTCTGATCGAAAAATTGTATAGAACCAATCTTATTCCCAATTCAATATCATATTAGTTAATGGTTGAACCCGGACGAAGAACAGGGGGAGGTAGGGGAGGGATTCGAAAATTTATTTTTCTGAATAGCAAAATTTTATAGAACCAATCGTCCACGAAGTCCTCCACTTTTTGAGAATTCAAAAGTATTGACTGTTCCCTGAAAATATATTTGAACCAAACAATATTGTTTGTGAAATAAAACATGTACTTCTTTTACTAAACTAGTATTACACATAATCATAAAATAAGAATATGCTTCAAGCCCTCAACCACAAACATAAATATTTTGAGAAAAGAGTATAATTTTCAGGAGTAAAACTCTTTAACGCTCTTCCGGAATGTGTCAGCTCTATTAAGAAATATTCTTTGTTTAAAAAAAATAATGAACTTCATGTTTGACTGATGCTTTTTATACACAAGATGAATAATTTCCAAAAATGTTCAACTATTAAAAAAAAACTACTAAATATTTGTCATTAATATCGGTCTAAAATAATTTGTGATCGGGTACATTGTATCTATAAGGTGGGAGAAGTTTCTCATCATTTATAAAGCTTGTCATCATTTAATAAATTTGCATGCCAACAAATAATAGAACATGTATTTTAGAGTTGTACAAATATTGTCCATATTTAGAATTGTATTAAGGTTGTTAATGAAACTAATTTATTGTATATAATTATTTAAATTGATGAATTTTATACTATGTTTTTTAAGAGAATTGGACCTAATTTTTTAACGAATGTATTATATAAGTTTAAATGTAATAAAATAACTTGTAAAGAATTTCATTGACATAATATTAGACAATTATTTCTAGAAAACAAAAAAATATTTAGCGTATCCTACCATTTCAATCTTGTTAAACTATTGATACTCTACAATTGCCGATATGTACATGTTTTGCTCAACTCAAATATTAAGTGGGTTATTAGTACTTTCTTGTTTACAACCTTCAGTAAGGCCCCGCTTCTATTCATTAATGTGGTTTACCAAAAGCCGAAAACTAAAAAAATCTAAATACCTCGGTTAAAATTCATGATACAGAAATATATATATATATATATATATATATATATATATATATATATATATAAACATTTTGTAGGACATTAAATTTGCAATAATATTGGTTATTTTATATATATATATATATATTTATATATATATATACACATACGAGTATATATCTATATATATATAAAATTGTAACCTCTGTCTGTACATTGATTTTTTTCGCGAAATTTCACGATAACTTTTCGTTTCACATGTCATAGACACCAAAACTGCATTTTGTTTCTTTCGTGTATGTTTGTTTGTTTGTTTGTTTGTTTGTTTGTTTGTTTGTTTGTTTGTTTGTTTGTTTGTTTGTTACCTTTTCACGCATAAACGGCTGAACCGAATTTTATGAAACTTGGTATGTATATTACTACTAGCCCAACTTAGACTTTAGGCTATATTATTATTCTCTAAGACAAAACAGGAGTGGGGGTTATAAGTGTGGCCTGCAATTAAAAATAGCGATTTTTCGTTTCCTATTGGTTTTTCGGCAAATGTGCACATAACAAAAGTTATTTATTTTATTATTTACAGTAACTTTTTTTTTTTTTTTATACACTTTCGTCGTTATACCGAAGTATAAATGAGTTATACTCTAAAAATTATAGCGGGAGTCAACAATTTTATTTGGCACAAAACACTCAACCGAACTAAGTAAAACTCGGTATATCTATTAGCACTAACGGTTTCATTACAACAAGCCATACCAACATTTCTAGGGACGGGCAGGAGTGGGGGTTATAAGGGAAGCCAGAAATTAAAAATAGCGATATTTCGTTTCCTATTGGTTTTTCGGTAAATATGAACATAACAAAAGTTGTTTACTTTGTTATGTAGAGTAACATTTGTTATATACACTTTTTTCGTATACCGAATAATAAACGAGATATACGCTAAAATCTATAGCGGAAGTGAACAATTTTATTTGGGACAATATACCCTACCGAAAATAAAAAAACTCGGTATGTCGATTAGCACTAACGCTTTCATTATAACAAACCATATCAACATTTCTAGGCACGGGCAGGAGTGGGGGTTATAAGGGAAGCCTGAAATTAAATATAGCGATATTTCGTTTCCTATTGGTTTTTCGGCAAATATGAACATGACGATTAACAAGAACATTTCAATTGTATGAAGCATTTTAAAAACAAGTAGCTGTTTCATGAGGAGCAAAGTATATTACTCCCCCCCCTTCCTCTGTCTTTCACTGGAAAATTAATTAATCGGAAGTAAGTACTTTCATCCTTTAATGTGTTTAAAACATCAATTAATTCACAAAAAACGAAAGTATTTAAACATACATAATTAGAATTGAAAATAGAATCTGAATATAAGGTAATGTTAGCGGAATTGAGAGTTAGCCATTAGTCATGTTCTGTTGGTTAACCTGGAGCGTCAGGGACGGGTGGGGAGACCTTACTGTAATCTAGAACCTTTCTCACTCCCTCTTTCTTTCCTCAGTTGTTTTACACACTTTTTTCGTATACCGTAAATATAAACGAGATATACGCTAAAACCTATAGCGGAAGTGTATTTTGTTATTTAGAGTAAATTTTGTTATATACACTTTTTAGTATACCGAATTATAAACGAGATATATGCTAAAACCTATAGCGGAAGTGAACAATTTTATTTGGGACAAAAGACCCAGCCGAAATAAATAAAAACTCGGTATGTGTATTAGCACTAACGCTTTCCTTATAATAAGCCATACTAACATTTCTAGGGACGGGCAGGAGTGGGGGTTATAAGGGAGGCCTGAAATTAATAATGGTGATATTTAGTTTCACCACAATATTTTGTGCTTAATAACTGAGATCTATGCATAATGCATAGGAGACGGGAAATATGACAATTTGGAGGACAGTGAAGACTTACATAAAAAATTAATTTTATTATTAAACAAATGCTAACAACGGGTTGTTAATGCTAAATAGTGGGACGGGTAAATGTCAAAATATTGTGCAAAGTAAAGCCTAGCCAAAAAAATACCATCACCATTCAGCCTCAAAAGAAAACCCGGGTAAATATATATCTATATATATATAAAATTGTAACCTCTGTCTGTACATTGATTTTTTTCGCGAAATTTCACGATAACTTTTCGTTTCACATGTCATAGACACCATAACTGCATTTTGTTTCTTTCGTGTATGTTTGTTTGTTTGTTTGTTTGTTTGTTTGTTTGTTACCTTTTCACGCATAAACGGCTGAACCGAATTTTTTGAAACTTAGTATGTATATTACTACTAACCCAACTTAGACTTTAGGCTATATTAAAATTCTCGGAGATGAACAGGAGTGGGGGTTATAAGGGAGGCCTGAAATTAAAAATAGCGATATTTCGTTTCCTATTGGTTTTTCGGCAAATATGAATATAACAAAAGTTGTTTATTGTGTTATTTAAAGTAACTTTGGTTATATACATTTTTTTCGTATACCGATTTATAAACGAGATATACGCTAAAACCTATAGCGGAAGTGAACAATTTAATTTGACACAAAAGACTCAACCAAACTAAATAAAACTCGGTATGTGTATTAGCACTAATGCCATCATTATAATAAGGCGTTTTAACATTTCTAGGGACGGGCAGGAGTGGGGGTTGTAAGGGAGGCCTGAATTTAAAATTAGCGGTATTTCGTTTTCTATTGGTTTTTCTGCTAAAATACACATAACAAAAGTTGTTTATTTTGTTAATTAGAGTAACTTTTGATATATATTTTTTTACGTATACCGATTTATAAACGAGATATACGCTAAAACCTATAGCGGAAGTGAACAGTTTAATTTGACACAAAAGACTCAACCAAGCTAAATAAAACTCGGTATGTGTATTAGCATTAACGCTTTCATTATAATAAGCCATAACAACATTTCTAGGGAAGGGCAGGAGTGGGGGTTGTAAGAGAGGCCTGAATTTAAAAATAGCGTTATTTCGTTTTCTATTGGGTTTTCTGCTAAAATACACATAATAAAAGTTGTTTATTTTGTTATTTAGAGTAACTTTTGATATATAAATTTTTTTCGTATACCGATTTATAAATGAGATATACGCTAAAACCTATAGCGGAAGATAACAGTTTAATTTGACACAAAAGACTCAACCAAACTAAATAAAACTCGGTATGTGTATTATCATTAACGCTTTCATTATAATAAGCCGTACCAACATTTCTAGGGACGGGCAGGAGTGGGGGTTGTAAGGGAGGCCTGAATTTAAAATAGCGGTATTTCGTTTTCTATTGGTTTATCGGCAAATATGAACATAACAAAAGTTGTTTATTTTGTTATTTAAAGTAACTTTTGTGATATTCATTTTTGTCTTTTAACAGTTTTTAAACGGGATATACACTACAAACTAAAGCGGGAATCAACTATTTTATTGTTCGCTAACGATTGAACTGAACTTAACAAAACTCGGTATGTCAATTAGCATTCATTCTTCCATAATTATAAGCTATATTAAAATGTTTAGGTTAGAACGGGAGTGGGGGTTATAAGGGATGCCTGAAATAAAAATTCACGATATTTCATTGCCTATTTGTTTTTCGACAAACATGCACATAACAAAAGTTTTTACTTTGATATTTAGATTAAATTTTATTTTATACACATCTCCAGGAACAATGTGTAGAGCAAGTAATTTGCGTAGAAGTATTGATACGCTCAACAATTCATTCCAACTTAAACTATGAGGTACCTCACCTGGAAAAAATCTATGTAAATCTATGTTAATATTTTGTCCTTAATAACTGAAATCTATGTATAATACACAGGAGACGGGAAATATGACAATTTTGAGGGCAGTGAAGACTTACATAAGAAATTAATTTTATTATTAACAAATGCCAACAACGAGTATTAACCCTAAACACTGGGATGGGTAAATGTCTAAATATTGTGCAAAGTAAAGCCTTGCCAAAAAAATACCATCACCATTCAGCCTCAAATCAATCCCCGGGCGAAGCCGGGTATCTGAGCTAGTATATATATAATTTTGAAAAGACCTTATTTTCGCTCTAAAGTAGGATCGATGGACATTTGATAACATTTTCAAAATTGGCAACAGAGTACAACCTCAATTGTTGATTAAATACTGCTACAACATCACAAATTAAAAAAAAAAAAAAAAGCCTGGTAAGTTTCTAATATTAGGCCTGGACCTAAGTCACCCCCTTGAAGAGGTTGCTCAAGAACTCGACCACCCTGACCTCGTGAGTGTAGTAAGGTTAACCAAAACTGACTCCAATGGAGTCAGAAGAGAAATAGAGCCCATCTTAGCCACATTCCGCCCACACTATAAATTCGGAGAACATTTAAAGAAAAAGAAGGCTATAAATCATGTTCTTATAAGAGTTAAGGAGTATAAGAACATTAAGGAACTCCCCCAATGCCATAGATGCCAGGATATCGGCCATACTAAAGCCTACTGCCGTCTCCCACCCAAGTGTGTGAGATGCGCAGGCGAGCACGAGGTCAGTGAGTGTAATCGTGCCAAGAACAACCTCAAATGCATAAATTGTCATCAGCCCCACCCCGCCTCCTACAGGCAGTGCCCGTATAGGGTTGAACTTACCCAAATGGTCCAGGCCCGTCGACAACAGAGGCAGCAACGCGTCTATGAGCCTGCCCCTCCCCCCACACATAATCCGTGGACTAACAGACAACCCGCCTCAAACACTCTATTCCAAAGGTCCCCACCCACACAGTACTCCCACAACACCCAGCCGGCTGCTCAAGCTTCCACTGCCCCACCCCCCACACAGCAATATGAGACACCTCCACAACGCTAAGACACACCCCCCAGGCGCTACGACGCTCCCCCTTGGGATGAAGACAGGTGTACCATGATCACGACCCCTCATGTCTCGTGTAACTGAACTCATCCAAACGCTCTCCTCTCCCAAAGGCAAATGATAGCCCGACCATATTCCATTATTAACTTCAACGTTAATTCCGCTAACAAAAGAAAGGCCGAGCTTGAAGCTCTACTTGCAAAGTACAAACCCACCATCGTGGTGCTCACAGACACACGATTAAACCGCAGTGAAAGATATACCATGACCGGCTATTCAGTACTCAGAGACGATAAAGAGGATGGCGATGACCCTGATGGAGCCGGGGGAGTAGCCGTACTTATTAAGTACGGCACCTCCTTCCGACGCATCCAACCTGTCATTCAGCCCGAAAAATCCCAACATCATATCGTCACGTTTCTAGTGCTATTAGCCGATTGGACGTATACTATCACTGCATTCTATAGACGGCCTTCCGCCGAAGTAAATCACTTCAAAGTCCTTCTCGGCCTCACCGAGAATGACAGAAAACACTTGATTATAGGGGACCTGAACGCCAAACATCACTCTTGGAATAATCGTGCAGGTAACCCAGCAGGCACGGCGATCATGAGATCTCAGTTCAGCGCTGTGCACCCTAACGCCCATACCTTTATCCGCCGCGACCAACGGTCTTGTATTGACCTTTTATTGACCCGCACCCCACATATCGTGACAAAATGTGCCGCCCTGGACTTTGTCACAAGTGACCACCTACCAGTACTTTACGTGCTGCGAGGTCGTCCTCCTGTCCCCACTGCCACCTCCTACTCGTTTCATAAGGCTGACTGGAAACGCTACAAGTCGCTTATGTACGAGTACACACCGGTGTTCACCTCTATAGGTGACACCCAAACACTCGAGGAGAAAATGGATGAGTTTACCAGATTAATAATAGAGGCAGCTGACGCCTCAATACCTAAAGTTGTGCGCCAACCCCCACATCTCAAAACCCCACCTGCACACATTCTACAGCTCATCAAGCAAAGAAACAATATCAAAAACACCTTCCATAGAACTGGTAACACATCCCTCCGTCCCGCGCTTAACGCACTCACCTCACAAATCAGCTCACTCATGAGGCAGTGGAAAACGTCTCTGTGGCACGAAACCCTGAGACTGACACACGGCGACCATCGCAAATTCTGGAAGCTGGTCAAGACCAAGATCACCAAGCGTGGTTCTGTTCTTCTCCAGTCTGACGGAGATGTGATGAGTCCCGCGGCCCAGGCTGAGGCTCTGGCGGCACATATGTCGGCAGACTCTCAGGCCAGGACCCGTGACAGTCCAGAGGCGCCTAGGATGGAGCATGAAAGAAATTTCATGTTTACCTCCCCTAAGCAGCTCAGTGCCATTTTGAGACGCACCAAGGGAGGTAAATCCCCTGGTCTGGACAAGGTACAGTACGTACTCTTGCGCCAGCTTCCACGTAAGGCCCTCGCATATCTCACACATCTACTCAACACTTGCCTCCGCCTTCGACACTTCCCCACCCAGTGGAAGCACGCCATAGTGGTCCCACTACTCAAACCCCGTAAAAACGGTATCTCCCCGGACCACTATAGGCCGATTAGCCTCCTCTCGCATATCTCCAAGATACTGGAGCGCGTTGTGCACCAGTACCTTGTAGACTTCTGCGAGGGGAAAGCAATCATTCCCCCTGAGCAGTCCGGCTTCCGTACACGTCTCTGCACACTACACCCCCTGGCAAGACTCCATACACTTACAGCCCAGTCCCTCCGCCGAAACGAGTCGACTGCCATGATCTCTATCGACTGTACCAAGGCGTTCGACTCTGTCGACCACCACACTCTGCTGTCTATTCTAAAATCAAAAGACTGCCCCGAGCAGCTATACAATATAATATACTCTTTCCTACAGGACCGCACTCTTCAAGTGCGTGTCCGGGAAAGCCTGTCAAATACCCACTCCTTACCCACAGGAGTCCCACAGGGATCAGTGTTATCTCCCACACTGTTCTCCATATATACAGCAGATGTGGTAGGCCGACAGTACGGCATCAGGACCTCGGTCCTGGCCTATGCAGACGACATAGCCATCATGAGCAAGTCCCTCAACCCTAGGCGTGCCCTCTCCCTAGCCGAAACCGCTTGCCAGGACATCGCGGATAGACTCCAAAACATAAACATACACGTCAACCCGACTAAAACAGACGCACTCATCTTCTACTACCACAACGGCAGGAAAAGACTACCCAAAACGTTCACACTTAACAACAAAACAATTAAGACGTCAGGCTCTATAGTCTACTTAGGTATACGACTAGACAGACACATGACGTTCTCCACACACATCTCACAAAAAGTCTCCGGTCTTAGGTATAAGTACCGTTCACTGAATCATCTTCTTCTATCACCAGTGCTCACCCTGAACCTCAAGTTACTAATCCTAAAGGGGGTTATCCAGCCCGCCCTGTTATATGGCGCTCCCCTCTTTAGGTACCTCTATAAAACGAGCCTGAAGAAGATGCAGTCATTTCAGAACGGACTTATTCGTAAGATCGTCAGACACACATCACTCCAGAGACAGAGGACCTCACACATACACAGTACACTCAACATTGAACCCATCTCACACACAATCGCACGACGACACATAAAATTCATCGATTCCCTCCAATATCTTGATAATCACCTCTACAATGATCTCCCTCCCCCCCAACGACCCGCCAGATGGCAAGTCGCCCACCTAGAGGAACCCCTCAAAGATCTGGTCAGAATAGCTGACCTGCCTCCATGAAACATTGTAAATATTGTAAATATATTTGTAAATAACTACCAACATCCTAACAAGTAGCCTTAAGTCTCTAGTTTTATCTTAGTTTAGGATTCTAGTTTTAGTATAGATTTAGGACCAGAGCCCCCCGGAGCCTCGAGCGAGTGAGATTACCCCCCTCCCCATAGATTAGATTAGTTTAGATTTAGATAGTTAGGTTAGATCTAGGATTTTATTCACTTTATGTACATATATACATTATCCGGTGCTGCGGACTTTCCTCTTTATTTCCTTATCCTTATATCCTTTACTCCTTCTTTCCTTTTCCCCTATCCTTCACAATCCGCCTGGTGACCCATACCCGCCACCAGGTAAAATTACAAAATAAATAAAGTTACACCCTAAGAGCCATTACAAACTCCCCTTCTAATACGACCATGGTCTAGAATAAGGGGCCTATCCTTCCTCACACCTCGCAGCCATCTGACTGCAATTCTTACAAAAAAGAAGCAAGCTAGCTGGGTATCAGCTAAAAAAAAAAAAAAAAAAAAAAAAAAAAAAAAAAAAAAAAAAAAAAAAAGGGATAGCGAGGAGGGCCGGGTCTCCAACAGTCTCTTACCTGTGTCTGGAAACAATTTCTGAAATAAATAGTCTATATAAAGTACGGACACTACTGTTAGGGGACGGCTTTGTCCTCCTTTTTTTTCATTTTTTATGAATTATCTGTTGTCATGAACCATTTTATTCTAAGATTAACAAACAAATGTGGTTATCAAGAGACCTTAATTATGCGAGGATAAATGAAAATTTATAGTGATGGCCCTATCAATTAAGTTTTTAAATTCAAACCCACAAAAATGTTTATTTGATCTATATCATACTCTATACTTCAGCTGTTCCGTCAACATTAATGATCTTATTTATTACTGCTTGGAATCGGACAAGGAATAGTGGGAGTTTAGAGGGCGAGGGCTGGTTTTGAAAATTCAAAATATATCCCTTATTATAAGTTGGATTCTAAAAACGTATAGAACCAATCTTGTTAAACTATTAATGTTCTGAAATTGTTCTTCTACACGCTATCTCGTTACTGATATATCCATTTCAACAATTATTGTGTTATTCATTTTTTCGTAACTCAAATACTAATCAAGTTATTTGTACTCCATTTAAATCAGTAAATCCCCACTTCTACTCAATCGTATAATTGGGGGAGGGGTTAGAGGGCGACTAATTTGAAAATTTGAAATATCTGCGTTAATATACGTTGTATCGAAAATTGTTTAGAATCAATCTTACTGCAAATGTTATATTCTATACATTTTATTATATATATATATGTTTTCTTTCTATTCAATATTAACCGAGGTATTAGCATTTTCTAGTTTTCAGCGTGGCGTCATCAATTAAGATTTGCCGGTCTTGACCCGAAAATGTTTATTTGATCTATACCATACTCAATATTTAACCGTTTGATTCAACTCTGATGTTCTTATTCGTTCTTATCTGAAATCGGACCAGACATAGGAGGGGAGGGGTGTTCGAAATTTCCAAATATCTTTTTTATTATTAACGGGATGGAAGCATTTTATAGACCATTCTTTTTAAAATATTGATGTTCAACAATTGTTGCTCAGTACATTTATTCTTAACTTATATATTGAACGAGTTAAAAGTAAACCCCGACTTCTAATCATCAAATTTTTCCTTACAAATAGAGAATGTATGGTGAGATGAGACCAATAGTATGTCACACAGCACGTGGGAAATCTGTTTAGTTTACGCAATCCTTAAGCGCTTTTATCAGCGTATATGGTGTGTGGTCGAATGGCTACAGACAATATGGGGGCGTGGAGCCCTCCGCTCTCAACAAACAAGCTATCAAGTGGTGCAATGCGGTAAGTAGCCCTTCCCCAAGTGCCTTCCCATAAATAAATACTATTGTACTGTCTCCTTTCTTCGGAGCGCGTGTGTTGTTGTGGCAGCTACAAACATGTCAAAGGTTTTGAAAATATGGCTGCTCAACCACTTGAATATTTTATTTTGAAATAACACATTCAAGTGGACCTTCTTGCTTTACAATGCAGTATTCTTGAGCGTTGGCCTCCAAAGCAGCGAAACACGTTTCCCTTTGAAATAATAATGAAAGTCTGATGTTTGCATCACATGACTTCCTATTAAATTAAAAAGTCCCGCCATGCAGGGGTTACATAAGCTAAGCAGATTTTCAAGTGATTGTATGACATAGTAGAAAAGTCATCTCGCTATATATTCTTCATATCTAAGTCAAAGGTCGATTAGTAGGGATGAAAACAAGGAACTCCTAATAACTCGATTAATATTTGCCTTGACAACATCAAGTGCCGAGCATCAATCAACAAGATTCGTTCTATTATATTTTTCGATCCGACTCTTAGTAACGAAGATTTTTTTTTTTTTTCAATATATATTCGTTTATTTGCAACAACATATATAAATATTACAAGCAAATGATATAACAATTGGCTTGATTATTCACTTGCGGTGGTAAGTTGTCCATTGACAATACCCACATTGGAGGGAACATTGGCTGGTACTACATGGAGTTATACTGTGCACTACATAAGAAGATCTCTTGGCCACTTACGCTTCAGACGTCGTTTTAGGTTTTCTGGAATATGGGTAGATGAAAGTGATTCGACTAGAGGATTAGGATGTGCGGGAAGGAGAGAGTGGAATTTCTGATATCGGGATTTTGCGAGGATATGGGCAAAAGGAATGTTGAGGTCACTTTGGAGAGCTAAGTTGGATAAATAAAATTGGGAATCTGTAATTTTGCGGAGTATTCTGTTTGGTTTGGATTTTGCAGGAAATTGAAGGTTTAGTGGAACCCCAAAGTTCAAGTCCGTATGTCCATATTGGTCTGAGTACTGTCGTATAAAGCAATCGTTTGTTGTTTAGTGATAGTTTAGATCTGTTGTCAAGTTGTCTTAGTAATAGTCTGTACCGTCGGTTCATTTCTTGTCGTTTTATTGTGATGTGAGGTTTCCAAGTTAGTCGCTTTTCTAATGTGAGTCCTAGATACCTAATTTGTGATTTTTGGGAAATTAGTGCGCTATTGAGTGTAACTGGAGGGCAAATGGAACGTCGGAGGGTAAATGTTACATGGCTTGATGTGCTGTTGAAGTATCGAAGATATTGTCAATTTTCAAATTTCCCTCTCTAACCTCCCCCCCCCCCCCTATTCCGGGTCTGATTTCATCCAGTAACATTCAATTTTTCGATCCAACTATCAATCTCTCTCTCTCTCTCTCTCTCTCTCTCTCTCTATATATATATATATATATATATATATATATATATATATATATATATATATATAATTTTGAACGAACCTCATTTCCTTTTTTAGACACGTGGGAAATGTGCTAAGGAGGGGCTGCTAGCGCTCTTTTAAATCGTGTGATAGTCTTTGTTGTTGCTGTATTATGTTCCTAGAAATGTTTGGCGTGTTGGCTGATCCGTGGAAGTGGGGCCCATTGGAGAAGGAAGAGATGTGTTCTATTTATACAAATAGAGGCTCGGAGAGATTTGAATGAATGGGAGTGCATAGGTGGGAAAGGATATTGGGGGAGGTAGGCACCTGCCCTCTGCTCCATGCAACATCCTCCTTCCTTCCTGCCGGGCCAACCCCTCCACACCCATATACACACCCCCTGGGGCCGCTATGAATACCTACCATCTACCAACATTCACGGCTAAATTGACTCCCCGAACCATACAAACAGTGAAAGTCCGTCCCGTAGGGGCTCCGCCTAAGCAGATGCCCCACGTGAAGAATTATAACAGATAAATCTACATCCGTAAATATTAAGCGTATAATCACAAACATTAATGAGAACTGATTCAGTCAATTTTCATTTCAGCTATTGAGTCCGTACTCATGACGAGATTTTTGAAAAATATCCTCAAATGTCCATCGATCCTATCCACGAGATGACGAAAAGTCCGTCACGCAGGGGCTGCGCAAACTAAGCAGATTTACCACGTAAGGTTATACAATAGAGAAATCTCCATACGAGTGCCGAACAGTTACGGAAACGGCCGAACTAGCTTACGGCGGGAACGAATAGAAGCGACCATAGCTCGTCCATTACACTTAATAAAAATGCAAATATCTCGTTTAATATTCAAGAAAGAGAATAAATGTATTATCAATATTTATAGTAAATTTAATGTGCAATATGATTGGTTCTATACAATTGTTCGATCTGACGTATAGTAACGGAGATATTTAGACTTTTCAAAATCCCCCCCCTCTGAACCCCCCTCCCATTGGTCCAATTTCAACCGTTAACAAACTTGACCTTTCTTTTTACATAAACCGATTAAATACCGAGTTTGGTTACGATTAAACTAAAATTGCGACCGCTAGAATGTTAACAGACAAATATATATAAATAAATCGCCTCATGAGTAAGACCTCAATAGCTGATTTCCCATATGGAAATCTGCTAAAAATGAGGTCCGTTCCAAATTATATACGTATATATATATATATATATATATATATATATATATATGTGTGTGTGTGTGTGTGTGTGTGTGTGTGTGTGTGTGTGTGTGTGTGTGTTTGTGTGTGTGTGTGTGTGTGTGTGTGTGTGTGTGTTGTGTCTGTTAATGCTCTATTGGTCGCAATTTTTATTTTTTCGTTACCAATTTCCATATTTAATCGTTTCATGTAAAAAGGGAGATCAAGTTAGTTAATGGCTGAAATCGGACCAGTGGGAGCAGGGGGGGGGGGTTTAGAGGGGGAATTTTGAAAATTAGAAATATCTCCGTTACTATACGTCGGGTCGAAAAATTGTAAAGAACCAATCTTATTGAAAATTAAATGCTCTATAAATATTGTTCTTTTGTATTTTATAGTTTTCCGCTTTCAGTAAACTCCCACTACACTCATGTTATACTAATAATAAACTGTTATATCATGAAACTCTTTCATTAAAAGGTTAAATAAGTAATATTGTTTTGTTCTCGGATTACTAAAATTTAAGCAATTGAGATTAAAATTATTCTGATTTATTACAAATTACAGCACTTGCAATAGTAAATAGTTTTCAATAAAATTAATATGTTATATTAAGATATATTTCATTAATGTTGTTTATTTCCGGTCTAGAATTCAGGTAGGCTGGCCTGTTTGTTTACAATTCAGACGCTTTTCGCTGTAGTTATTAACTTCTAACTGAATGATTTTTCATTACTATTTGTATTTATTTATTCACTTAATATTCCTGGTGGTATTACCAGTATGTATATTAATCTATTGTAAACCTTTGCGTGGGAAATCTGCTTAGTTTACGCAGCCCCTGCGTGACGGACTTTTAATAATCTCCACAACGGAAAGCGTCTGAATTGTAAACACACAGGTCAGCCAACATATCAGAGCTGAATAGATATATATATAAATATTCTAGACCGGAAAGAAAAACAATTACTGAAATATATCGGAACATAATATAAAATTTTGATTGGTGACGTTAGTTGGTAAAAAAAATCCAATAAAAGGAGGGCAACGCCGTCCCCTAACAGTAGCGGTCTGTACTCTAATTCCAGATCTATTGCTTGAGGGAGACTGTTGGAGACTCCGGCCCTCCTCGCTATCCCCTCTCCACCAGTCATATATATACTCCTGCAGTCCACGCACTCACCCACCGAGAACTTACACACTTTCGGCTGATTTTGCAATGGAATTACAATTAATAACCGGATTCTTGTAATTAAATTTCCTTATGCGGGAGATAAGGAAATTGTAAAAAGCCCGTTAAGCAGGGGCTACGTTAATTAAGCAGATTTCCCACGTATTTGCATTTATCTCAAAAAGTAAAAGTTGAGTGAGAACAATATTTGGCATTTAAGCTTCAAATAAAGTGCTTCACGATATAACAGCCTATTATTAATATGACATGAGTAGGAGTTTACTATTGCCCGAAATCTTGTAAAATCCAAATATCTCGGTAAATATTCATGATACAGAAAATATGTATAGAACAAAATTTATAGAACACCAATTTTCAATAATTTTGGTTTCATACAATTTTATGCTCCGACGTTTAGTAACGGAGACATTTCGAATTTTCAAAATTACCCCTGAATACTCTCCCTCCCACTGGTCCGATTTAAGCCATTAACGAACTTGATCTGTCTTTTCACATAAAACGATTAAATATCAAATTTGGTATCGATCAAACAAAATTTGCCAAATCATAATAACGGAAATATTTTAAATTTTCGAAATCCCCCTCCCACTGTTCCTATTTCAGAAAGGAACAAATACGATCATTAGTGATGAATGAAACGGTTAAAAATCGAAGATGGTCTAGATCTAATAAACAGTTTTGAGTCAAGAATGTAAAATTTAAATCGTCATCACTCCAGGTATTCCTATTTATATGACGTAATTCTGGTTCAAATAAATAATTACTATATAATAACAAATTAATATTCGAGGTTTTCTATCGGGATTGTAATGAAGTAGATATTTTGAATTTCGGCCACCCCCGACTTCAAACGTTAAAGGGATCTATATTTTTGCATGAAACTCTTATAATTCAAATTGGTAACAATCAAAAACAAATTGCGACCACCAGAGTGGTAACAGAAAAGTACGAGTATATATACATTTTCTTCATCTTCTAGGTAGGATCGACGGACATTTGGGAAATATTTCTAAAATAGCGTCCTGTCAACTTCAATAGCTGATCTCTCTTAGGGGACATCTGCTAAAAATTTGATTTTTCTGCTGAATTTGGCCAAAATTCAGGACATTTTAGACTGCTAAAAATTCAAGAAAAGACATTGTGCAATCTGATTTTGGAGGTCATTTTTTGGACATTTTCTATACTTGAAGAAGGGTGTTTAATGTTGGGGACATAGAGTTGCCACCACCAAAGCTGACTCTTTTAGCAGATTCTCCCTTGAGGTAGTACTCATGTCCCGATTTTCGAAACATTTCTTCAAAAGTCCATCGATCCTACACAGTAGATAGCGAAAATAGGTCCGTTTTAACATATAAATATATATATTTACCTGATAACGCTTTAGCGGTCGAAAGTTTGGTTTGATCGTTACCAGTCTCCTTATTTAGACGTTTTATTTTAAAATAAAGATCAAATTTGCTAATGGCTGAAATCTGAACGGGGGGAGGGGTTAGAGGGGGAATTTTGAAACATCTGCTCTTATACGTTAGATAGAAAAATTGTACGTAACCAATTGTATTGCAAATTTAGTTCCCTATATATACTGTTTTATATGTATTTTCTGTATCATGAACATTAACGGCGGAGGTATTTGTATGTGTTAGTTTTCGGCTTTCAGTAAACCCTTTTTCCTACTCATGTCATATTAACTACAAGCTGTTATATCATGTGAGATACATATAAATACGTTATGTGAAAAGTCATCAATTAAGATTTTTCATTGTTTGCAAAATATTTTCTTCATCTGTACCATACTCGATATTTAACCGTCTCAGCCAACAGATCGTATTCGTTATTGGCTGAAATCGGAGGCGGAATAGTGGGGGGTTCCGATGAGGGGGAGGATTCGAAAATGCAAAATATCTCCGTTATTGTAAGTCGGATCGTAAATTGTAATCAGTCATGTTAAACTCGCAAATTTTCGTAACCCAAGTCTTAACCGAGTAATTCGTTAGATTCTTGTTTTCTGCTGTCAGTAAGCCTGTCATCATTTGAGTGTGTTATGCCAGTGCGTGGGAAATCTGCTGTTTACGTAGCTCTTGAGTGAGGACTTTATAGATAGAGAGGTAGATATATGTATATAATTTTGAACGGACCCTATTTTAGTAATCTACTAGGTAGGATCGATGGATATTTAAAGAAATATTTGGAACCGCAATGCTGATATTCTTGAAGGGAAATCTGCTAAAACGGCTAACCTCAAAATTATTGAAATATCACATTTAAAATTGTTTTATTTTATCTTCTAGTTGTACTCCTTCCCTTTTGACCAAAATCGAATAAGGAGGAGGGGTTGTAATAGAAATTACAATTTTCACCATTCTTATTAGAGAAACAAAAAGTCCGTAAAGCATAGGCCTACTGCTGATCTTGCCTCACCATCTATTCTCTATTTCATAATAAAATCCGATGTAATACTATTGGGCGGGCAATAAAATTTTGATTGGTGACGTTAGTTGGTAAAAAATCCAATAAAAGGAGGGCAACGCCGTCCCCTAACAGTAGCGGTCTGTACTCTAATTCCAGAACTATTGCTTGAGAGAGACTGTTGGAGACTCCGGCCCTCCTCGCTATCCCCTTTTTTTTTTTTTTTTTTTTTTTTTTTTTTTTTTTTTTTTTTTTTTTTTTTTTTTTTTAACTAAGACCACGCTGCGCTGGTATTTTTGTAAAAATTGTAGCCTGATGACTACCTGCTTGTAGTAGGAAGGATAGGCCCCTTTTACTGAACCTTAGTTCCATTTGAAGGGGAGGGGGTAAGACTTTCTGGGTGTGCTTTATTTAACAGTGTGCTTTGACTGATGGCGGGAGGGCATCAGCCGGGATGTGCGATACAGGAAAAGGAAAGGAAGGGGAAAGGAGGATAGCAGAAGGTAGAAAAGAAAGGAGATAGGAAGCATCGATGATATATACAAACTTAAAACTATCCTAAAACTAAAAACCTAAAATCTACATGGGGAGGGGGGTACTCTCTCGCTTCGCCAAAGGGACATCGGCAGGGGGGGCGTAAACCTAAACTAACCTAAGATTAACAATAATGAAAATATAGAAAAAATTAATGTTATTTTTATTTACAATATATACATTATTGAGGCATTGTGCTACGCAGCCCTCTGCTATGGAGGGGGGTTGGCGAGTCGGACTAGGTCCACGAGGGGCTCCTCGTCGGCTCGCTGCCACATCACTGGTTGCTGGGGGGGTGGTAAGTTGTTGTAGAGGGGGTTGTCTGTCTGTCGGAGCGAGTCCAGGAATTTTATGTGTCGTTTCGCTATGGTGTGTTCAATCGGTTCAAGTTTGAGTATGTCCTGTATGTGTTCGGTTTTCTGTCTCTGTAGTGAGGTGTGGTATACGATTTTGCGGACAAGTCCGTTCTGGAAGGATTGTAGGTTCTTTAGCTGACATTTATACATATATCTGAAGAGGGGTGCCCCGTACAGGAGTGCGGGTTGTATGACCCCCTTCAGTATAAGTAGCTTGAGATTGAGGCTCAAGTTTGGAGACATGAGCAGGTGGTGAATTGAACGGAACTTGAAACGCAAAGCTCGTATTTTTTGTGATATGTGTGTGGTGAATGTGAGGTGTCTGTCCAGTTTTATGCCGAGATAGCATATAGAGCCGGACGTCTTGATGTTCGTATTGTTTAGTGTAAAGTGTTTCGGTAGAGTCCTTTTGCCTGTATAGTACGAGAATATCAGTGCGTCAGTCTTTGTGGGGTTTACGTCTATGTTGAGGTGTTTGAGTCTATTCGCGATGTCCTGGCAAGTGTGTTCGGCAAGGGACAGGGCACGCTTGGGATTGATGGATCTGCTCATGATAGCCACGTCGTCTGCGTAGGCGAGAACCGTAGTTCTGTTGTTGTACTGACGACCGACCACATCCGCCGTGTATATGGAAAATAGGGTTGGTGATAGGACGGAGCCCTGAGGGACTCCGGTGGGTAGAGGGTGTGTGGATGAAAGGCTTTGACCGACTCTCACTTGGAGAGTGCGGTCTGTAAGGAAGGAGGATATAAGGTTGTAGAGCTGCTCGGGGCAGCCCTTGGAGTGGAGGGTGGTCAGGAGGGTGTGGTGGTCGACAGAATCAAACGCCTTCGTGCAGTCTATGGATATCATGGCAGTCGCCTCGTTCCGGCGTATCCCTTGTGTGGCTAGTGATTGGACTTTTGCCAGGGGGTGTATTGTGCATAGGCGTGTTCGGAACCCAGACTGCTCAGGGGGGATGATAGATTCCTTCTCACAGAAATCTACAAGATATTGGTGCACAACGCGCTCCAACAGCTTGGAGATATGTGAGAGAAGGCTTATCGGCCGATAGTGGTCGGGGACGTTGCCCGTTTTACGGGGCTTGAGAAGGGGAACCACTATGGCATGCTTCCACTGTGTGGGAAAGTGTCTGAGCCGGAGGCATGTGTTGAGTAAGTGATTGAGGTAGGCCATGGCCTTTCGTGGAAGCTGGCGCAGGAGTACGTACTGTACCCTGTCCAGACCAGGGGATTTACCTCCCTTGGTACGTCGTAATATGGCACTGAGCTGCTTAGGGGAGGAGAACATGAAATTTCTTCCATGCTCCATCCTAGGCGCCTCTCCATGGTCACGGGTCCTAGCCCGAGAGTCTGCCGACATATGAGCCGCCAGCACCTCGGCCTGGTCCTCGGGTCTCATCACGCCCTGGTCAGACTGGATAAGGACAGTTCCACGCTTGGTGGTTCTGCTCTTAACCAGCTTCCACAGTTTGCGATGATCGCCGTGTGTGAGTCGGAGGGTTTCGTGCCAAAGGGACGTCTTCCACTGCCTCATGAGTGAGCGTATCTGTGTAGTGAGTGCGTTTAGAGCAGGGCGTAGTGATACGTTGCCTGTTCTGTGTAGAGTGTTTTTGATAGTGTTGCGTTGTTTTATGATGGCAAGAATGTGTGCGGGTGGTGTTTTGAGATGTGGTGGCTGGCGGTGAAATTTAGGGATTGCGGCATCAGCCGCCTCTATAATTAACCTTGTGAACTCATTGAGACTCTCGTCTAGGGTTTGGGTGTCACTGATGTTCGTGAACACCGGTGTGTACTCGTACATGAGCGACTTGTAACGTTTCCAGTCAGCTTCATGAAACGAGTAGGCGGTAGGGGTGGGGGCTGGGGGAGGACGACCTCTCAGCACGTAAAGTACTGGTCGGTGGTCGCTAGTGATAAAGTCCGATACGGCACATTTAGTCACTATGTGTGGGGTCCTAGTAAGTAAGAGGTCAACACATGACCGTTTAGCTGTGGTTACATAAGTGTGGGCGTTAGGGTGCACGACTTGGAATAATGATTCCACGATCGCCGTGCCTGCTTTGTTACCTAAACGATTATTCCAAGAATGATGTTTGGCGTTTAGGTCACCTACTATTATATGTTTCCTGTCGTTCTCTGTGAGACCGAGCAGGATTTTGAACAAGTCAGCATTGACTCTGGGTCTTCTGTAAAGAGCAGTGATAGTATACGTCCGATCGGCAAGCAGTGCTTGGAACGTGAGGATGTGCAGTATATCAGGTTCAGGCGCAACTGGCGGTTCTATGCGCTTGAAGGGTATGCCGTGCTTAATTAGCACTGCTACTCCTCCCGCACGTTCGCCGTCCTCTGCGTCATTCCTGAGCACTGTGTAGCCGGTCATAGCATACCTATCACTGCTCTTTAATCGGGTGTCTGATAGCACCACGATAGTGGGTTTGAGTTTACCTAGTAGAGCTTCAAGCTCGGACTTTCTGAGTTCAGCAGAATTAACGTTGAAGTTAATTATAGAGTAGGGACGGACCATTATTTCTTAATGGCGGCGACGAGAGTGGAAATGAGTTCTTTCATGGTATCCATAAGGGAGGTAAACATGGTTTGCATTTGCTGAAACCAGCCACTGAATTGGAATTGTTCTGTGTGTTGTGGAGCATAGGGGACCTGAGCAGCGGGTTGGGGTGTGTATTCGGGTTGGTGTTGTTGTGTGGGGGGGTTTTGTTGGAAGAGGGTGTTCGCGGCAGTGTTGTTTGTGGCCCAAGGGTTGTGTGTGGGCGCCGGGGCGGGGACATATTTAGGCTGTTGCCGTTCTAGTCGGCGGGCCTGGACCTGTTGGGTGAGTTGTAGCCTGTATTTGCATTGCCTATAGGAGGCGGGGTGTTTTTCGCCGCAGTGGGTGCATTCCAGGGCGTTTTTCGTCCTGTCGCAATCACTGACATCATGGGCGCGTCCGCATCTCACGCACTTGGGGGGAAGACTACAATAGGCTTTGGTATGCCCCAGGCTCTGACACCTGTGGCATTGCGGGATTTCATCGGGGGATTTGTATTCCCTGACTCTAATGACCACATGATTTATGTGGACCATCTTTTTCAGGTGGTCTGCAAATTTGTACTGGGGGCGGAATGTGGCCAGTACTGGCTCAATTTCCGTCTTGTAGCCTTCCGGGTTTGTACGTGTGAGGCGGACGACGCTCACGAGGTCATCGTGTTTTAGGGCAAAGGCTATCTCATCTAAAGAGTGGCTGAGGTCCAGGCCGAGGATAATGTATTTCTTATTCCTCTTTGTCCCCTTGGGCGCGTATGTGTGGAACGGGATTTTGTTTTGAGGGTGATTAAAGAGTGCTATTATGGCCGTGTATGTTTCCATATCATCGGCAAGGACTCGAATATGGGTTTGTGTTGGTTGGAGTCTGAATTTTTCGAGGTTGTTGCTCTTAATGCCCCTGGCTAGTTCCCCTGAATCACAATGTTCGCGGGGGACGATGATGGGGGGGCTGCGTTAAGTAAGCAGATTTCCCATATATTTGCATCTATCTCAAGAAGTAAAAGTTGAATGAGAGCAATATTTGGTATTTAATCTTCAAATAAAGTGCTTCACGATATAACAGCTTATTGTTAATATAACATGAGTATGAGTGGGGGTTTACTGATGCCCGAAAATTATAGAAATGCCAATATCTCGGTTAATAATCAAGATAGGGACGAAAAGTATATAACACAATTTATAGAACATTTTATTTGCAATAAGATTTGATCTATATATTTGTTTGATCCGATGTATATTAAAGGAGATATTTCAGATTTTCGAAATTCCCCCCTCTAAACCCACCGGTTTCTGCCATTAACGAACGTGATCTGTATTTTTACATAACATGATAAATTATTTAGTTTCAACGATCAAACAAAAATTACGACCGCTAGAGCGTTAACAGAGAAATACATGAATATACATATATACACTTTTGAACGGACCTCATGAGTACACCCTCAAATACTGATTTCCTTTAAGACAAATCTGCTAATAAAAATTGTCCTATAACTACGAAATCCATTTCTAAGTTAAACCATTGTAGGGAGCCACACAAATGATCCAACTAGCAAGTTTATAAAGCTCAATAATTCGGGAAAAACCTGCGTAAACTAAGTAGATTTCCCATGTGCTTTTGTGGCACACTCCTGATCTCATCTTACCGAATATTCTCTTATTTCCAAACAAAAATCCGATGAGTAGAAGTGGGTGGTCAATAAAATTTTAATTTATGATATATTGAAATTCTTGAATATATATATATATATATATATTCAAGAATTTCAAAATCTAAACGTAAAATTTTGTTACCAGGTTTTTTTTTTATTTATTTTTTTTTTTTATTCGTGATGTAATAGCAGCATTTACTCAGCTATTGAGGATGTAATCTGTCGCCATTTTTGAAAGTGTTATAAAATATTCAAAGATCCTACTTCAGAGAGGACGAAAATGAGGTCCGTTCAAAATTGTGTGTGTGTGTGTGTGTTTAATAACCAATATTCTTGGAAATTTAATGAACTTCAAAATGTTGTTCTATATATATTTTCTGTATCAATAATACTCGTATTAACCGAGGTATTTGGATTTTTTAGTTTTTGGTAAATCCCATAACTATAAGCTGTTATATCATGAACTATTTCAGTCTAAGGTTTAATACCTAATATGGTTTTCATTGAACTTTTATTTCGTGACATACATGCAAATACGTTATGTGAGACGTCATCAATTAAGATTTTTCGTTCTTTATTGAAAATTGTTTGTTTAATGTATACCATACTCGAAATTTGACCGCTTTAGTCTACTTTAAAGATCGTATTTGTTCTTGTTTGAAATTGGAGATGGAATAGTGAGGGTTTAGAAGAGGGGGGGGGGGCATTCGAAAACTCAAAATATCTCCGCTATTATGATTCGGATCAAAACATTTTTGTTTAATATTTAACAAGAAAAATGTAATAGAACGAATCTTGTAAAGGTATTAATGCTTTACAATCGTCGTTCTATACACTTTATCGTGACGCAAATATTAAGCGAGTTAATCTTACTTTCTTGTTTTCAGTCCCCCCCACACTTCTACTCACCGGATTTATGCTGTTTTTTTAATCTTACAATGAGCGCGACTGGGGCGATTTAGCGACGTATCAGTTAAATTCCTATCACCACTTTATTATATTTATGTAAGTATGCTCATTTATGCTAATATTTTTCAGAACTGCCGTACATTATAGTCTTTTGAAAATGTTGTTATGTTTCAAGTAGTATAATACGCGGTATATATACTGGCTACAGTCAAGTAGTAATTCAGTCAAAGTGTATGGTAGTCTATGTGAGTGTCCATAGATAGCAGTCAGTAAGTATATGTTTTATTGTAAGTCTACAGTTACAGTGTTGGCAGTAGGATTCGTCTTCTCCAGTAAGTAAGTCAGAGTCACTCGTGAATGGCTAATTCTTAACCACGTTAAAATTACTTTCCTCTCTTCTAAATAGCCTTTTTGAGGAAGTCCATTCACCAAGTATATGTTTCAGTTCTCAAAGTTTGTTGTCATTGGTGGCAATCCAAGATTTCTGCCATGAGTATCATATGTTTTGCCAGGGCTTGAATATCTTGTGTCTGTACAAGATGAGTTGGCGTGAGTTCTTTTTTGAGTAGCTGATATGGCGAGTTCGTCTTTTTGTGTACGATTTGAACGTAGAAATATAAAATAACTAGTGAATTGAGATCAATAGTGCAATACGCTCGCACGTGGG
Organism: Riptortus pedestris; assembly: GCA_019009955.1. Lineage (NCBI taxonomy): Eukaryota > Metazoa > Arthropoda > Insecta > Hemiptera > Alydidae > Riptortus > Riptortus pedestris. The sequence goes on from CM032233.1 coordinate 88,658,118, forward strand.
AAAACTGCTTAGTTTACGCAGCTCCTGCGTGAGGGACTTTTGAGAAGGTTGTAATCATCGGGTAAGATGTGTGGAGCTGCTTGTGTTGTTTGTTTGGTATTCCTCTAGTCCCACCGACCGTTCTATTACATTTGTTCTTTGTCTATGGCTTTGAGAGAAGACCGTTCAAGGTGGCTCGTCTACAATGTTTAGAATATAAATTTCCTCGAGCCTTTAACTTTTTCCTTTTACTTTCACGTACTATTATCTTTTTTCTTCTTCTAAAAAAAAAAAAAAGTAAACGCCCAAGAAATTTTGTATTCAGGTAACACGTTTAGTTATTTCTAAATTTAGTTATAGGGCCAAATAGACTGAAAAAAACAGGTTTATCAGAAAGACTTTTGTGGCTTCTCAACAAGTTATTTTTGCAAACGCTTAGCGCTTTCGAGAATTACATTCCCATCCTCAGAGCGTCAGAGCGTATTACCTATAGAGATGCTACTGGGCTACTGACTTTTGAGTGCACTGATTCATCATTTTCACCACCGCAGAAAATAAAAATGAGTGACAAAAAAAAACATTTATTATGGTATTGTTCGAGGAAACGAGATTACTCAAGTGTGCAGGTTTGAAGTTTTACCAGGGTTCCAGGTTTAACAGGGACCTTCTGCATTGCTATCATCCCACGTTCTACCCTTTATTAGCCCTGGTTTAAGACACCTATAATCAGGAATAGACATTTAAGCCGAATAAGAGATATTTGGTGATGAGAGTTAGCTTCAGTGAAATTCGCATCAGTATGAGTAGAGGTTAATTGAATACTGAAAAACAAGAGCAGGAAAATGGTCGGAAATTTAATAAGCTTAATATTAGTTATGTTTGGCCCTTTAGGTTGGATAGCAACAGGAAATAAAAGAATGGGTCCATTTTTAATTAGGACTGACCATGGTCCACTCCTAGGAAGGATGACTGGGCATTAAAAGACATTTTCCGATAATCATGTCATAAGTAGAATTCCTTAGTTTGACATTTGAATTAGCAGATTTCACTTAAGGAAATTGAGGTTTCACACATAACGCGAGTTTTGAAAAATATTTTAGTGTCCATCGATCCTACCCAGGATATGAAGAAAATAAGGTGCGTTCAAAACTATATATACATATGTATCTTACAAATGCGAATACGTAGTGTAGTGACGTCATCAATTACGATTTTCCGCTTTTGACTCAAAACTGTTTATTTGATCTATACCATACTTAACATTAACAACAGTTTAATTTAACTGTAGAATTCATATTTGATAATTAGGTGAAATCGGACCAGGTATAGGAAGGATATAGAAGGGGTGGGTTTCAAATTTCACCTTTGTTTTTAGTTGGATCGAAAACTTTTATAATCGAATTTGTTTCGAAATTCTTCGGGGATTTCGAAAATTCTTATTATCTCCGTTACTATACGTCAGATCGAAACCATTCTCGGATTGTATAGAACCCATCTGTTGTTTTGTACATTTATTCTCTACCTTGAATATTTAATGAGATATTTGCATTTTTCAGTTTTCATCCTTCAGCAAGCCCCCACTTCTACTCGTCTCGCATAAACAATACTTGGCTATTTAATAAACCACTTCGTGTGAATTTTAAATACCAAATATTGTTTTCGAGAGACCTTTATACGAGATACATGCAAATATGTTCTGTTGACGCTCCCCCCCCCGTTTTAAGTTCTCGGACTACTAAAATTAGCGCGATTGAGATACAAATTATTCTTATTCATTATAAATTACAGTACTAGATATAGTAAATAGTTTTCAATGAAAGTAATATATTATATTCAGATAAATTTCAGTAATTGTTTTTCTTTCTGGTGAGGAATACTTCTATCTATCTGATCAGCTCTGAAAAGTTGGCAGATCTGTTTGTTTACAATTAAGACGCTTTCCGTTGTAGAGATTATTAACTTGTAAGTTGACTGAAAGATTTCCCAATACCTTTTGTACTAATTTACTTAATGTTCATGGTAGTGTTATCAGTATGTAGATTTATCTATTGTAAACCTTCATCTGGGAAATCTGCTTAGTTCACGCAGCCCCTGCGTGACGGACTTTTTTTTAAGAATTTGGGACCCCCCATCTTGAACCAAATTACTGTCACTGGTTCCCCGGATTTTTTTTGTTTTTGTTCCAATAGTCTGCATGGCCAAAGGTTGCTCTTCCGTCATTCTAGGCTGTGAGGGATTTCGAGGATGTCGAAGGTATCGCGTTACAAGGCTCGCCGTAGCCAAAGTGACACAGTCCTAATTAGTGGGTTGGGGCAGGTGGGGTGGGCGCGTGTCACCGCTGCTTCCGCTACATATGTTCTGTCGTGATGGTTGCCTTTTTGCTCCTTCTACCCGAAACCTCAGCATATGTCACTCCCGTGCTACGGACGTTTGAAAATTTAATGCGTTAAATCAGTTTCTCCCCTTCGGCTGGGCGGATGTGTGAGCAGGTGTTGGGGCTCCGGGACCATTAATCAAAAATGATCTTGGCTCTATATTTTCTCATTCCCCGCCCATTGTTTTATTGATTGCCTATACTTTAGCCACCAGCTGTCCATGAATTTTCTATTTATAGATATAGCACACTACAGCCTACTGAATAATTAATACAGGAGAAAGGCAAATGAGTTCGGATGACGGCAAGGTCGTCAGGAAATGCTACTTAGTTTCAGGATGAGAGCAGCAATACTTTTGTACAAATATAAGATATACGATTGTTGTGGCAGTTTTTAAAATTGGATCACGTTTGTATTATTCATTAGATGAAATTATTAATATGTCTTCCCCCACATAATTGTCATCCTGCTATTTTCAGGTATACAATATTTCTTTATGATTCTTCTGGGTCAGACACCTTATTCCAAAATCCCTCTATTCCAAACATCTTTATTTTATTTTTTCCAAATTTCCCCAACGTTTTCAATCCTGAGCTTCATTTCCAGGGGTAAAATCCAAAATCTTTAATATGATGCTTACAATCAATTTATTTCACGAATAGCCCTAAATTTATCCTACATCCAAACTGTTGCTATTCAAAATAAATGTCTTGGCCTGAAGGAAGGACTTCGTAGGCTGTTTCTCTTTCTCTCTCTCTCTCTCTCTCTCTCTCTCTCTCTCTCTCTCTCTCTCTATATATATATATATATATATATATATATATATATATATATATATATATATACACGAACTATAATGTGTTTAACGTTAGGGGGGGTTTCTCTTCTCTTTGCCTGAAACTAGGTTAATTAAAATATGAACGTGGAAGTTATTAATCCCGTCCAACATTTATTTGTCAATAGTGCACAATCCAATTTTTAGCAGATTTCCCCTAAGGGAAATCAGCTATTGAGGTCGTACTCATGACGCGAAAAATGTCCAGGAGATGACGAAAATGAGTCCGTTCAAAACTATGTACATATATATTTGTCTGTTAACACTCTAGCGGTCGCATTTTTTGTTTAATCGCCACTAAACTCGGTATTTAATCGTTTTATATAAAAAGAAAGATCAAGCTCGTTAATGGCTGAAATAAAGAGGGGGGATTTTCGACAATTCGAATTCGGATCGAAAAAGTGTACAGAACCAATCTTATTGCAAATTACTGTACATAATGGTATATACATTTATTCTCTATCTTGAGTATTAACCGAGATATTTGCATTTTTAGTAAGTGTGTGCCTTATAACAGAGTTGAGATCGACTAAGGTCGGTTCTAATCGTTTTCGCCGAAAGCTAGTTCGGACGTTTCCGTAACTGTTTGGCTCTCGTATGGAGATTTCTCTATTGTATAACTTCACGTGGGAAATATGCTTAGTTTACGCCGCCCCCCTGGCTGGCAGTCTGAGAACGCACGCTTTTTTTATCTCGACGCTAACTGACTGCATATATTGAGGACTCTATATGCTCGCGAATTATCTTTTATTTTTTCTCTGTCTCATCTGCCAACGTACTAGCCCGGGCTTGTGGAAAGTAAACAAGTAGCTTGCATTAACTACCAGACTATTGACAGAAATATGGCTTTCCAAAATCACCGCATATGATGCAGTGGGTCAGGCACTTTGTAGGCTTATTTTTTGACCAACCAGAAAAAGAATGTTAATTCTGAAAAGGTTTCTTCATCATAAACTAGAACAATTAAAAGATAAGCGTTTTTAAGGAGACATTTCTGTTAGAAAAAAAATCTCGACAGCTGTAACATGTAGTTTTCAATTTTCCAATAGGCCCTATGCCCACAGAGGGGGATAATACCTGAGCTATATTTATGTTGAAAACAAAAGAGTACTTTTCTTCATCTTTGGTCATAATGGAAGAGTTATAAAGCAAAAAATGGGAGAACTTTTTCCCCGGGAGAAATGCCTGCCATTAGAGACAATAATTCCTTGGCTACTCAAACAAAAAAGGTAAGGGCAATTAAAACGCCTGTTATTCACATAATTGCCGAATCATTAAGGCTTTCTGTCTTCTGCCTATAACACGATTGTGGTCACAATACTGATGGATTAAGCTTGAAGATTCTTAGAATATTTATAGGATCTGGTATCACCTAATCAATCAGCTAATCAATTTTGAGTCTCTGCATTTATAAGTCTATCCATTTTTTCCTGCATACACTAGCTCTTCTTCATACTCCTGTATGATGTGAACTGTTCGTTTTTTTAGCAGATTTCTCTTAAGACAAATAAGCTATTGTAGATACGTGTGAGCCGTACTCATGCACAATGACCTACAAGTTGTTTATTTTTGTTAGTTTAGGTAAACTTTTGTTTATATTTCACTTATTGTCGTAATAGAAAAGTAGTGTATAAACGAGGATATACACGTAAATTGGTATATAAAGTCGAGGAGGCTCAAGCTCAATTTTTGTTGGGCCACTAACGATTGAACCGAACTTAGCAAAACTCTAGGTGGTGTGATATTAGCATCTAGTTCTCTTTTCCATGATTCATAAAAACTATAATAAACAATTTTAGGTTCAAAGGGGAGTGGGGATTATAAGACGAGGCGCTGAGCTGACAAATGTAAAAATACTCGCTTTTTTTATCTTTCATATATTTTGTCTTTTCGCACCGGCAATACGTGGCTCATTAACAAAAGTTGTTATACTTTGTTATTCCCTAGAGTAACTGTTGTGGTGCATTTCACCTTTTGTCCTGTACAAGAAATGAGAAGTAAAGCAGCGGGGGGGGAGGGGAATATTCCGCTAAATGGGGAGCTCTAATATTAACAGTAGAACTTATTTAAGGGGGTTTAATAATTGAATATTATCGTCAAAAATGATGTTATGTTGTCGTCTTATATGAGTAGTTCAAAGTATGATTCGGATTAGAGAGGTTATAATTCTTCGTCACCCCTCCATCATTTATTTAATTTTTCTTAGGAAAATTAAACGTTTGGTATTTATTTACAATAGAATATATAAACTATAAGAGCATTTCCAATATTTTATTTGTATAATGTACCTTGATGTTTATTTGAAACAATATATATGTAACCCCTATTCACATAAAAATTAAACGTTAAAAGGTAAACTGTCATCATTATGACAAAAAAAACGAATATGCGTAGATATTAAACTCGATAGCTTGATTTATTTTTCAGTGGTAGACCACGTAGATTATTTAATCTCCATATCGGTAGATTAAAATATAAAAAATAATTGTTATTTGACCATCAAATAATTTAAGTAGAATGTTGAAGAAGTCTCATGCGGACGGAGCATAAGATGACGGGAGCCCGTTACCAGTTAATTGGAGTTTACTTATTTTCCCCGGTCTGGCATTACTGGAAGGCGATTTCCAGTGTAACGTATTCCACTTTGACAAATATAATCTTACAGTGCAAAACTTTGCCTAAAACTATGTGAGCTCAGTTTGGGCTTTTTGAAAGCGAAAATTATGTTCATTATAGTTGATATTTAATTGTATATAAATGCTTACCCATGATTATGGTTTTCGAATTATTGCAAAAACGGTGACGTCAAAAGAGTATCTTGCTATGAGGGATAGTATTAGGAACTCAGTTTTCGCATTTACCTTCCAAAAAGTAATAATTTTCTATTCTATTAAATCGTCCAAAACAAGTTACCCTTTCAGGTTGTTGTGCTATTCTCAAAAAAATATTACGTCGTGGGAGGGAAAAGTGTAAAATGGTACACATTGAAGTCTTACTCATCAAAATACCATCATTAAGTCAGTCAAGAATGAATTTCCCGGGCACAGCCGCGTGTTCCTTAGCTGAGTAATTATAATATATATTATACTATCAATATATATATATATATATATATATATACTACTTTATATATGAGTATAAAATGGAACCAATTTGAGTGAAATTTGTTCAAGAGGAAATCGCATCAAGACAACAACTTCAATAGTTGATTGCCCTTAAGGTAAATCTGCTACTAAAGAGAGGTGTGGTGACATCAATGGATGTAGTTTGGGGACCGTTGGCTAGTGTGTGACAGGCAGTGACCAGCCGCCAAGGTTACGGCCCCTTCTTGTCCTTCCACCTCTCCCAAGTTCTACTTCACTTCTTACAAAGATACAACCCTAATTTAAAACGCTTTTTTTTCTTCTTTTTTTTAGCTAATTTCCCTCAAGGGAAATCAGCTATTGAGGTCGTAAAATGTGACCTCGATTTGCGCAATCTTTCTTTTCTTTCAAATTGTCCATCGCATCCTGAACTCCGCATCTGATATTCCCGCGTGATAAAATTTACGTTATAGACTTAGATCTATAATACTGGCTAACACCCAACTGCGACCGTAATTATTAAGTGATTTTTTGTGAAAACAATTCATCAGGCATACTAAGAAATCTTTCCTCTCCCGGCGGGAACCATCTGAAATGTAAACAAACAGGTCTGCCAGCTTCACTCTGAGATATTAAAATATCTCAGTTGAAGTGATTCAAAAGATAGAGAATAAATGTAAATATGAACAAGTATAATGTTTGAACATTTAATATGGCAATTCTAGATTTGATTTTATGCAACATTTGGCGATTCGTTCCGACATATAGTAACGGAGATATTTTCGGTCCGTTCAAAACTATATACTATATTCATATTATATATATATATATACATATATGTATTGGCCTCCCTGTTAAACTCTAGTCGGTCGCCAAATTTTTGTTTAATCGTCTCTAAACTCGATATTTAATCCTTTTATATAAAAAGAAAGATCAAGTTCGTTAACGGTTGAAATCGTAGCAGTGGGAGGGGGGGTTTAGAGGGGGGATTTCGAAATATCTCCGTTACAATACGTCGGATCGAAATATTGCGTAGAACCAATCTTATTTCAAATTAATTGTACTATAAATATTGTTCTATACATTTCTTCTCTATTGTGAATATTAGCGGAGATATTTGTATTTTTATTAATTGTGTGCGGGTAACGGAAGAGATGAGATCGACTGATGTCGGTTCAAAAAATTGTCTTCAAATGTCCATCGATCCTACCTAGTAGATGACGAGAAGCTGACTCACCTAGTGGCGTGTTCTGATTCATTAGGACACGTCACTTTGTTTAATACTTATTTTTAGCTAATTTCCCTCGCGGGAAATCAGCTATTGAGGTCGTACTTGGGACACGATTTGCAAACATTTACTTCAAAAGTCCATCGATCCATACCTAGTAGATGACGTGAAGCTGGCCTCACCCTAGTGGCGCTGTATGATTCCGTCACTTTGTTTAACCCTCCGTTTGCGCGCGGGTCATTTCCAAACGACTCTAGGCGCGGGGTCACCCCTGTGAGGTGACGATGGAGCAAATATGTTGGTAAAAAACTGCTTCGTAGGGCAAAATTAGGAGTTTAATCAAATATAAATACTTCTCCTGAACAAATAGTAGAAATATTTTATTTTAAAACTTAGCGAAGTATAGTAACTCATGAATATTATCTTACAACTCCATTCAAAAATATTCAGTTCATTTCATGGTAATATGGAAGCAATTTCATGAACTATGAATTCGTTAGGTCCCCACTACCTTACTTAGCTACTAGAAAACATATATAATAAAGTGAATACGAATAGTTGTGAAGTAACTTATTCATTTGATTACTGCCGGAATAGCAAATACAAGAAAACATTTATGAATAAAAAGGAAATTAACACGTTTCACGTCAAATCTTTTAGTGCTTTCAAGGTTCAACCCAGGTGACTTTCTTGCCCAACATGTTTTACATAAAGTCTTCTAAATTCATTCTCACTCCTCTGTATCGTGCCGAGATAAGTAAAGGAAGGCCTTTATAGGCTTTTATTTCTGTGAAGGTCCCCCCCCCCGTCACTTTGGCATCCCTCTGGCTAGAAAATTCTGGCTCAACGATTTTTATAACATTCGTTTTTTTCGTGAAACAATACTACTAATAATCATCTTATCAAAGAGCCAGAACCAGCAGGCAAAGTTCATTAGTAACCTCCTTTGCCGCGCCCTTTTCACTTACTGGAAGTGTGTGTCAATACATTTTGTTTTCATATTGTACGCAAGGAAATGGGGGTTTTCTCCACTCATAACATTTTGTGTAATACTTATTTTTTAGCTAATTTCCCCCTCGCGGGAAAAGCGGAAATCAGCTGTTGAGGTCGTAACTCGTGACAACGATTTGCAAACATTTTCTTCAAATTGTTCCATCGATCCTATCTAGTAAGATGACGAGAAGACAGGCTCACCTAGTGGCGTCGTCTCTGATTCATTAGGACCACGTTCACTCTTTGTTTAATACTTATTTTTAGCTAATTTCCCTCGCGGGAAATCAGCTATTGAGGTCGTACTCGTGACATGATTTGCAAACATTTTCTTCAAATGTCCATCGATCCTACCTAGTAGATGACGAGAAGCTGACTCACCTGGTGGCGTATTCTGATTCATTAGGACACGTCACTTTGTTTAATACTTATTTTTAGCTAATTTCCCTCGCGGGAAATCAGCTATTGAGGTCGTACTCGTGACACGATTTGCAAACATTTTCTTCAAATGTCCATCGATCCTACCTAGTAGATGACGAGAAGCTAACTCACCTGGTGGCGTATTCTGATTCATTAGGACACGTCACTTTGTTTAATACTTATTTTTAGCTAATTTCCCTCGCGGGAAATCAGCTATTTAGGTCGTACTCGGGACACGATTTCCAAACATTTTTTCAAACATGTTCTTCAACAGAAAAAACATTTTCTTCAAATGTCCATCGGTCCTACGTAGGAGATGACGAAAATGAGGTCCTCTCAAAATTGTATATATATTTGTCTGTTACCGCTCTAGCGGTCGCAATTATTGCTTTATCGTTACCAAACTCGACCTTTAATCGTTTAATGTAAAAAAAAAAGATCAAGTTCGTTAATGGCTGAAATCGAACAAGTGGGAGGGGAGGTGGGTTCCTCCGTTATTATGTGTCGGATCGAAAAGAGAATCACTTTATTGTACAAAATTATATACAGTTTGTGGGGCTGCTCAATAACATAGTGATGCTGAAGCACACAGCAACTGAAGTCAATCCCTAGGACAACAGTAAAACAATACATATTGTATTTAGTCAGCTCAATAACTAAAATAACTGTCAGCAACCTAAAAGGTGTATGTCACTAGATATAAATTAGAAACTCTATTATTGGAATAACTTGATCCGTCGATCTATAATAAGACCGCTGGTGAAAGCCAAAATTAAAATATATGGTGGGAAATAATCCCTAAAGTACCGATAATGATACCCTCGAACAAGGTTTGAAGAACCTCGTGATATAGAATCAATCTTATTGAAAATGTAGTATTGTATAAATATTGTTATTTACTTTTTTTCTTTATCTTGAATATTAACCGAACATTTGCATTGGCAATCAGCTGACGTGCCCTACCATACTTGGTAAGCCATTTTCTGACTGGTGCAGCTAGTGGCAGGACCTACATGATGATTTAGCTGCAGTTTTAGTTACCTCGTAGCATATTTCCCTCAAATATCCAGCGATCCTACCTTTGTAATATTGAGAATATATGATGCGATGAGATCACCCATCCACTCTGCTTAGTTAGCGCAGCCCCTGCATGGCGGACTTTTAGTTTATGATGCTGATAGCCTCGTTGGAAGTTTGCTGTCCTAGGAAAGCTCAGTAGCATTGGGGCGGGGGAAAGCAAACAAGAACTACTGACTGAGCTGTAAGGATGGCAGCCAGGAAGTATCTTCTCCTCACGTACACTCCAGGAGAGCTTTTCCCTGAATCTTAGCGGATACGAGCCCTACGCTTCAACCGCTAGCTGCTACACTCCAGCCCGCCCAAACAATACTACTACCGGAAGGAAATACAGTGCCCTTCCACTGCTCACAATTATAGCTACACAGCTACGCTTTGCATATTTAAAAAGTCCGCAACGCAGGGGCTGCGTAAACGAAGCAGATTTCCGAAGCGCTCGTACAACACACGTGATCTCCACATGTTCCCTATTTCTTTGAAACTCAGAGAGTTGACTTGTTTTGTTTATTTATTTATTTGTGAACATGAATCCAATTAAGGACCATTGGTTTGGGCGGTTTCATGACACTTGGACACTTCGGACCTTCCCATCGGACAAGACTCTCAAAATATATTGGAACGGCAGTGCATACAAGCTTAACTGTGAGGAATTATGCAGCATTTGCAATCTGTATGAAGAGGAAACACTCCACCATTTCTTCTTCCGCTGCCCTATGTATAGCCACATCAGAAATGCATACATCTCCAAACATATTAATCCTACTGATTCACCAAATACACAGCTCAAGCAACTGTTCACAATAGAAGACAAATCTAAGGCCTTTGATACCTATAAATTTGTTATTAATGCCCTTAAAGTACGAGCTTTCATAATGTTTGATTGATTTATCACTTCCAACACAAGTTGTAAATATTTCATTTACAAAACCATATTTGGTATTTAGCCTTCGAATAATGTGGTTCACAATTGATATCTAAGCTTGGAATAAGACATTTCATAATAAATTGGCTTGTTGTTAACATGGGATGACTAAAAAAATGGTGTTTACTGAAAGCCGAAAACTAAGAAATCCCCAAATACCTCGGTTAATATTCGTGATAAAGAAAATATACGTAAAACAACATTTATAGTACATTAAATTTGCATTAGCATTGGGTACAACCAATTTTTTGATTTGACGTATAATAAAAGAGATATTTCGATTTTTCGAAGTGTTTCCCCCTAAACGCTCTCTGATCTTTATTTTTACATAAAATGTTTAAATATGGTAACGATAAAACAGAATTTAAAACCGCTAGAGCGTTAACAGACACACACACACACACACACACACACAGATATATATATATATATATATATATATATATATATAATTTAAAAATTTTAAGGGCTCTCATTTTCATTATCTCCTAGGTAGGACCGATGGACATTTGAAGAAATGTTAGCAAATCGCGTCACGAGTACGACCTCACTAGCTAATGTCCTTTGAGGGAAATTAGCTAAAAATAAGTATTAAACAAAGTGACGTGTCCTAATGAATCAGAACACGCCACTAGGTGAGTCAGCTTGGAGTAGGGACGCCCCGTAACGACTCTTATCGTTGGCGCTCATTGTTCCTCTCAGATGTGTAAATTACCTCATATAACCTAAAATTAACAAAACAATTAACATGTAATTCCAATTTCGCATAAAAGGAAAATTATGAATGCACAGTGAATGAAATTTGATCCACATTTTCAAATGATGTCGTGTAGGCAATCTGATATTGATTATTAAAACATAAACTCTTGAGATGCGTAGCTTTATATATAGTAGTTTAAATAGAAAATAGCATTGGCGTAAATGTGGATTTACTGATGGTCGAAAACGCAATAATACAAATAATTCCAATCCACCTACATTTTATCTAAATCTCAATTATTTTAAATTCATTGATAACACATTTTCGATACATATTCCATTTTATCTATCAATTTATTTATTTTTATTATATTTTGTTTAATATTTTTTATTCGATTTTCCTATTATCCAACGTGAATCTTTTGTTACGTTTTTTAATTCTCACGTTTCAGTTTTTGTAGTTAGTTCTGGATTCCGCCTTTTGTTTGTTCCTTTGTTATGTTCTTCCTGTGTTTCTATTTTCGTACTCCCTTTCGGTTTCTTAGCAGATGTTCCTTAAGGGAAATCAGCTATTCAGGTCGTACTCATGGCGCGATTTTCGAAAAATTTCTTCAAATGTCCATCGATCCTACCCAGGAGATGACGAAAATGAGGTCCGTTCAAAATTATATATATTTGTCTGTTAACGCTCTAGCGGTCGCAATTTTTGTTTGATCGTTACCAAACTCGATATTTAAACCTTTTATGCAAAAAGACAGATCAAGTTCGTTAATGGCTGAAATCAGACCAGTGGGAGGGGGGGTGTTTAAAGGGGGGATTTTCGAAAATTCAAAATATCTCCGTTACCATAAGTAGGATCAAATAATTGTATAGAACCAATCTTATTGAAAATTAAATTTACTAAAAATATTGTTTTATACATTTATTCTCTTGAATATTAACCGAGATATTTGCATTTTTGTTACATGGGGCACATAACGCACGAGTGAGTTTTCCGCCAAAAGCTAGTTCGGCCGTTTTCGTAACTGCTCGGCTCTCGTATGGAGATTTTTCTATTGTATAACTTCACGTTGGAAATCTGGTTAGTTTACGCAGCCACTGCGTGACGGACTTTTTTGTTTTTGTGTTCCATTTCCGTTTTCTGTTTTCCATTTCTCTTTCTGTGTTCTATTTCTTTTCTTTTTTTGTATCCAATTCATTTTTTTTGTTCTCCATTTCTGTTTTTTTGTGTGTTCAATATCTGTTTTGTGGTTTTGATTTCCATTTCTGGTTTCCTTCTGCTCATGGGGGTTTTACTTAGAAATAGGGTGTTCATGGTTTGATGAGATCTGTGGTGTGTCGTACAAGAATTTAGTAAATGTGCTTCGTCTATACATCCCCTGGGCGTCGGACTGATTTTGAATCTCGGTTGATTCTCTGGGAAGATGAGTAGAGAAGAATAAAAGGAGTCAGTCACCTTCACACTCTGTTGCTCAAGCGGCTCACTTCATTCTCCCAGCCTTCCCAGGTGACTTGTTTTACTGCCCATCCTACTCTATATAGAGTCTCAACTGATTCACTACCGACTATCACCTTACTATAGGATTTATTATATATTCGTTGTCTCTGAAAGATAAGTTGATTAATACCGAATGAACACAAAAATAAAAGGCATATGATTAACTGGACATGTATTTTAGTAAGGTTTGACTTGAAGGAATTGGATAAGAAATGTATATATCGGATTGCCCGGAAAGTTCGTACAGAAATTTAGGAAAAAATGGAGATTCCTTAAAAGTTTAAAATTTATTTCCATCTCCAAGAAACACACCTTCAATTTTGAAAACAATTCAAATAATTGATAAAGAAATAAATAATACTAAACGAAAAATAAAAAAGACTTTTCACATAATAAGAAATGGGGAAAGTAAACAAAAAAAAAACAGAAATTAAATACCTCAATCATTTATTCTGTAACATTTTATCTTAAAATAGTCGATTTTAAATTATGACGCGAAAGAATAGAACTATAGCCAGCGGACTTGACCAGCTTCGGGAATCTCAGTATCAACGACCTCCAACGAGTGTAAGAGGGAACGAGTACTTCAGAAATATTAGTAGAAATCTGTAATTAAACATAATAAATATATCATCTAAGAAAGCACTTGTTAAAGCAATATCTAGCAAAGAATTATCATTGGGTTGGTTTAATTTATGTTATTATTTTTTGAAAACGGATGGCCACTGAAGAGATGGTATTTAAACCACGAATGAACAAGGAAAATTGCTAGAGAAGTAACAGATGTGTATATATATACGTTTTGGTGGACCTCTTTTTCGTCTACTCCTAAGATAGGATCGATGAGCATTTGAAGATTTTTTTTCGAAAATTTCGTCATGAGTACTACAACCTCAATACCTGATTTCCCCTGGTTCTTGTTGGTTGTGACAAGGCCATTCCCGTCTAACGCATAATTATACCTTAAGGCCAAATCTGAACCACCAACTTGTTCCCTATGTATTACTCTATGTAGACTACTAACTATAAAACTCTTACTTACTAACTGCAGAAGACGACATAACATAGCCCTACCTTACAATCTTGACGAACTTCTAAATAACGAAATTACACATCTAAACGACTTATTAACATATTTAAAACAAGTACATACATACAAACTTATATAATACCCAATTCTTCTTAATACCAGAGAAGTATTGCCATAAAGGTTCCAACACAATCTAATACCAAACGTAATGCAATATTATTGTGCTACCTTGTGTGTGCTAGCGACTGTGTGGGTGAATGCGTGCGTGTATGTCTGGGATTCTGAATGCTTGTGTAAGATTTTACAAATTTTTAAATTCTTAATACTGTTAAGGTCTTCGGATATTGACTGTGTCTGCATTTTAGTTGCAAACGTTTCGCTAGACATGCTTCTAGCTTCCTCAGAGCTATCTCTGAGACTGAAGAGTGTGTGTCCAACTCAGGTATATACTAGTATGTAGGCCTTGTCCGGTTTCCTTGGGCGGAGTCGTCCCCTCCAGGTGTCTACGGATACTTCGTCCGGTGGTCGTTCACCGGCTGCAAAGATCAACTCCAGACAAAAATCCCAGGAATATACAGCATACCCTGTTCTTGCGGCTTAGAATATATTGGACAAACCGGCAGATTGATAACACCAGGGTCGCCGAGCTTCGGACAGAAGAATCAGGAATAGCAGAACACTTCTGGGAAACTAATCACAGCATCAAATTCGATGAAGTTAAGGTGCTGGCCAAGGTGGACCGATACCAAGAAAGACTGATTCGAGAAGCCATAGAAATCGCGAAATGCCCATTCAACATCAACAGGGAGGATGGATACAGACTCAGCAAACTCTGGAAGCCCGTCATTCCTCAGAGACCACGAACAAGTAACATAAACGACGGTATAGCGGGTAAACGACCACCGGACGAAGTATCCGTAGACACCTGGAGGGGACGACTCCGCCCAAGGAAATACAGACAAGGCCTACATATATACCTGAGGTGAACTGACACTCTTCAGTCTTAGAGATAGCCCTGAGGAAGCTAGTAGCATGTCCAGCGAAACGTTGGCAACTAAAATGCAGACACGGTCAATACCCGAAGACCTTAACAGTATTAATGACCAGGACCGTGGAAGTCTACGAGTGTATTTTAAATTCTTGTTTATTTATTATAAACTATTACTAATCATTGTTTTATTTACTTTAATAAAATATTTTTTGTTTTCGAATTTAACATGTCGCTTTTGTTTTTTATCTTTTGTTAATTATTCGTGTTCTGTTTCTATTTCCTTTTCATGACTTTTCCCGTTCAATAATTCTCCCTGTTTTTGAAATTTTTATTTAATGTATTCATTTGGTTTATTTGAAGTATGTAAATCGCGTGACACCAAACAAACAAATAAATAAATAAAATGATTTCCGTCAACGAAAACCTCTAAAATAAGCTAATTGGTTAATAAAAGAACAAACAAGACACGCTTGATATACAATATTACATTAGTTGTAGGAAGAAAAATGGATGAAATAGACAGTTATTGACTAAGTTTTTATAATTAGTCTAATGTTCTCGTGAAAGAACAATGTTCTCATACAGTGTAGGGGCGATTCCTCTTTTCACTTTGATTAATAAAATGTTTTATAAAATTCTAATTTGTTTAGCAGCAAAACGAAAGAAATCCCAAGGTAATACAGTCCCCAAGATATATTATAATCAGATTTTGGGTCTTTTGCGTTTTCTTCCCAACACTCAGAGTAATATCACTTACTTTGAATAACTAATTTTTATATATTATTTATTCTCGTGTGAGCAACATAACCTAAAAAAGAAAGAAAATCTTGATATAGGCATGGCGTTGTTTAAGTTGTAAAAACAATTAATTACAAGACGAAAACTACACCAGTTCCGTATTACAAGAAAATGTAATAATTCAAAAAGAACGTAATTGTGAATATTAACATCAAATGAAACTTGTAACGAGAAAAAAAATCATTCAGACGGCGTTTTTATAAAAGAAACTGACGTGAATTTCAAATTCGAGAAGGTACGTGGTTTCAGGATATAAAATATCCACTGAATATGGCTATATATACAAGTACCACGATAGAAAAATGCATCTATTTCATTTGGTCGTGATGAACTCAGTATGTCACCAGAAACCACGACTAACTGGAAAAATTATTTACGAGGTTTGCGCTCACTCATTAATACAATATCCAATAACAATAGGAGGTACTGGAATGACCGTGGAAATTGATGAGTCGTGATTCGGCAGAAGAAAATACAAAGTAAAATGTTCCCACAATAGTGGATATTCGGAGACGTATGTAGAGAAACAAACGAATACTTTATTTATGCAATGCCAGACAGAAATAGTGAACACATTATTGCTATGCATTAAGGAATCTATTCGACCTGCCACCAACATCATTTCAGATCTACGAAAAAGCATATTCCAAGATTAAGGATATGCAATTTGCACATTGCACTGTAAAGTGAAAATTGTGTAACCTTAATAACTTGAGTACAAACCCAAAATATTGAATCACTGCGGGCTTCTGCAAAAGAAGAAATCAAATCGAAGCTGTACAAATCATGAATTATTAGATTCCTACCTCTGTGAATTTATGTGGAGGAAAATGCACGAAGGCTATGATTTGTTTAATGTTATATTAAATGATATATCCCAGAATGATTTATAAATAATATATATTGATAAAGTTTATTTATTTTTGCATCTAATCCTTACTGAGAGCAATTAAAGTATTTCAGGACAAAAGAAAGGATCTATAGGTCTCAAACAGCTATATTTATTCTCTTTATTTTAGAATCGCAGACGTTTCGCCCTCCTAAGCATTAACAATGAAAAAAACATACAGGCTAACAATTTTTTTTTATCTCAGAACCATTAAGGGAAACCATAATTCTCTTAGATACATAGAGTTCTAACAAACCTTATAAAATTATTCTTCTCAGTAACTATTATACTCACTAATGAGTCCACATAATAAAAAAACTCCTTAATTTAATTTAGCCTTACCAAGAGGTAATTTGTTAATATCTAATAATCTGATTATATCTAAACTCTTATCAGGTAGGTTCTATAACCCTCATTTAGTGCTGTGCCATTATTAACTTTGCTCATACATATATAACAATCATAGGGCTCAGGTTAGCCATGCGAGTTAAAGCGTTGACCTTTATCTCACATGGTAAACCTAGAGTGGCGAGTTCGATTCTTGCCTGGGCAAAGGAAATTATTTAGTGACGAAATTCATTAAATAACGTCCTAAAATCCCACCCTGGCTAGAACAGGGTGGTAACCTGTAGATAACCCGTCCCGATTAGCCTAAGTTGCAAAAAGTGGACGTTAATAAATAATAATAATAATAATAATATAACAATCATAAAATCCTAGACTATATTAGGTAATTATAATTCATAAACTTAAAAATTAAAAGTAACTTAAAATTATCACAGCCAAAAAATTTAAATCACCTCAGAATAATAACTACATTCGCCCCCTAAAATATCTTTACCTTTATTTGCCAGAATTATTTTAACTTTTCTAACACTTCAGCATAATAGATATTTAACCTTCCGCTGGTAACAATATTTTGGCACCTTAGAAAGGTAACATGGGGTGACGAGTCACCCCAAGTGATTATTTAATCAATAAAGGAGATTAATGTTAACACAATGATTTATTTACATTTTGATATTTATATTAAATTATTATTAATACAATCGACAAATGAAAAATAGTTTGAAAAATCACTACTTGAAGCAGTTGCTACACACTTACTTGCGATGCTCCCTGCACGTAAGTTTTCCGGATTTCCTGCAGTCAGTTTTCACTTTTTTGTCATTTGCTTGTGTGCATAGATGTAATTTTCACGACGAAGAAATATTTCCAGGTTTGTAAATTGAACATTTCTTTCAACTATAGTTGAGTCAATAAGTAAATTTAGGGCATCAAGTTCAGGTGTGATGTTTGAATAGGGTTTTACTCGAGGGATTTTTACAATATTAAGAGCTTGTGTTCTGGTTGGTTTAGGTTGTTTCAATGACCATGCATGACCATTTTTACCTTTTACAGTGTCCGAAGACAATGACGTTTCTTCCTCCTTTTCTGAAGAGTATCCTTCTATTATGTCATCAACATCACTTTCTTCCTGCAGGATATCTTCTTCACCACTTGAATCATCTCCAGAATTTACATTGCTTTCATCCTCTAGACACTCTTTCACAAATGCGGCAAAATTTGGGTCATTAACATTGCAGGAATCCATTTTATGCAAATAAATGTTTAAAAAATTCGGCAACCGAGAAAGGTAACAGGGGTTACTAGTCACCCCAAGCACGTGATAAATCAAGTAAACAGGCTCTGACACGGGGACCAACACTCTTAATCGAACAGTACTAACGCGAAGTGAGATTAGCAAGTGACTAAGGTTTGCCCTACCGCGTCAACCAACAAAACATAAAAAAATAAATCTACGTGGGGTGACGCATCACCCCTGTACCATCGAAAGGTTAAATTCCTTGTGTCAGTTTTAAAATTGACCACATTCTCCAGGTCTTTGGAAATGTACATTGCTTCCAGAATTTTTCTCTTACT
Source organism: Riptortus pedestris (assembly GCA_019009955.1). NCBI lineage: Eukaryota > Metazoa > Arthropoda > Insecta > Hemiptera > Alydidae > Riptortus > Riptortus pedestris. Next base: position 88,676,855 of record CM032233.1, read on the forward strand.
AGACTTTGGTTCTTTGTGTAATACTTCCACCTTGTCAAATTCAAAATTGCGCAACATTACACTTCTGCACCAAGGTAATTTTATTCTTATTTTTGGCCTTGTTTTTTACATCATTCTTGTGTTGATATAGTCTTTTTTCTAGGTACTGTTTTGTTTCCCCAATGTACTTCTTGGTGCAATTTATACAACTAATTTCATAAACTATGTTTGGCTCCTTTGTTAATTCAATTTTGTCCTTTAATTTTGTAAAAGTGTCCTTTATTTTGTTTCTTGTTTGAAAAGCAAAGGTTAAATTGTTAACATCATACTCCTCAAAGGACCTTTTTATGCTGTTTGACAACCCTTTAACATAAGTACATTTTACATATTTTTTAATCTCTCTCACTTCTTTCTTCTTATGTTCCGTGTTCCCTGAATACCCCCCGGACCTTAATTTGGATAGGTTTTTAAACTCTTCTGTATCATTTGAGTAGGATAAAAATTGTCTTCCAGGATCTTAAAGATCTTTTTTTTTAACTTTGATAAATGAGGTTTGTCCGTTAATCTTATTGCTTTATTAACAAAATTATTTATTACATTACTTTTTTTGTGAAAAGGGAGTTGTGATTTAAAATTCAATTAGTTATTGCTGGTATCCTCCTTCTTTGTCCAATCTGTGGTAATGCTATTGTAAAAATCCTTTCTTTTGTCCAGAAAAAAATTATTTATTTTGTTAAAAACATCTATTATTTAAAACTCAAGTAATCATTTAAGTTTAACTGGTATCACTCAAAATAACTGGGGGTCAAAACGAAAAAGACCGCGGATTTTCGCCGTAAATAGATGGAAGGCTTTCGTCGCTAGATAAGAAATCTGGCATGGATCTACGGGACCCACATTAAAGCACTATCAAACGGAGAAGTGTAGGAAAACCCAAGACATAAAGGCCCTCTTATTCATTCCTAATCTACAACGACCCTACTTCCCTACGCAACAGGGCTCGGCTCACAGCCTAGTCTAAGCGGTTGCAGGCACTGCACACACAGCTGTGATAATTACCATTCAGAGCAAATTAATGGAATAAATCATTAAGGCATATAATATAATAGGAAATTTTTCCTATACATGAATAAAACTTTCTTACTGAAATTATGCACGTTTGTCAAAAAACCAATGGAAACGAAATATCGCGATTTTTTATTTCAGACCTCCCTTATAACCCCTACTCCTGTTCAAACCTAGAAATTTTGGTACAGCTTATAATCGTGGGAGAGTTTATAATAATTTACACACCGAATTTTGTTCAGTTCGGTTGAGTCTTTTGTGCCTAATTAAATTGTTGACTCCCGCTATAGTTTTTAGCGTATATCTCATTTATACTCCGGTATTCGACAAAAGTGTATATAACAAATGTTACTTTATTATTATTATTATTTATTAACGTCCACTTTTTGCAACTTAGGCTAATCGGGACGGGTTATCTACAGGAAATGTTACTTTAAATAACAGAATAAAACACACTTTTCTTAGGTGGATCTTTGCCTAAAAACCAATAGGAAACGAAATATCGTTATTTCTCATTCGTCCCTTATAGCCCTCGCTCCCGTTCGTCTCTGAGAATATTAGTCCTATAGTTTATGTTGGGTTAGTAGTAATATACGTAGGTATATTATATTATATTATACGTAAGCCACAAATTGCAGATATCATGTCAATGGCATGTGAAAGGAATAAGTATCGTGAAGTTTCGAGAAAAAAGAAAAAAAAAAAAAAATCAATGTACGGATAGATGTCACAATTATAAATATATATGTGTGTGTGTGTGTGTGTAGATTAACATTTACCCTTTGCCACTAAGGCTAATTGGGACGGGTTATCTACAGGTAATCACCTATTTCTAGCCAAGGGGGAACTAAGGATTTTACCTAAGGAGTTCGTCACTAAATAAATTCTCATTGCAGGAATCGAACAGCGCGAGCTTAAGGCCAACGCTTCAACTCACATGAGTATTGAAATTAAATGGGTTTATTTCCAATAAATGTCATCATAACATAGTAGGATACGTTAAACTTTTTCAGTTCAGGTTTTTTGTTGTTTTTCTATAAACAATGTTCTAATATTATGCCAATTAAATTCTTTACAAATTATTGAAATACATTTATACTTATATATACAAACAGAAATTTGGACAAATTCTATGAATACTTAATATAATATTCATCAATTTAAATAATTATATTCAATAAATTGGTTTCATTAACAATCTTAATACAACTCTAAATATGTGCAAATGTTTTTACAACTCTACAACTTTAAAACATGGATTTTTTATTTGTTGACATGCTAATTTATTTAAGGGTGACAAGCTTTATAAATGATGAGAAACTTGTCCCACCTTATAGAGACAATGTACCTGATGAAAAATTGTTTTAGACCGATATTTATGGCAAATATTTAGGAGTTTAATTTAATAATTGAACATTTTTGGAACTATTCATCTTGTGTATAAAAACATCCGTCATACATGAAGGTCTTTAATATATTTTTAAACTAAGAGTATTATTTATTAGATTTGATACATTCGGGCAGAGCGTTAAAGAGTTTTTCTCCTGAAAATGATACTCTTTTCTGAAAATATTTATGTTTGTGGTTGGGAGCATGAAACATATTCTTGCATCTTGATTTATGATTATGTGTTATACTATTTTTGTAAAACAAGTAATCTAAGTCCCTAGAGGCATTCATGGCAATGGTAATAGGCATTCATAAAATTTGACGGGCATGTTAGCAAATTTCCCTTAAGGGAAATCAACTATTGAGGCTGTACTCATGACGCGATTTTCGAAAAATTTGTCAATGTCAAATGTCCATCGATCCTACCCAGGAGATGACGAAAATGAGGTCCCCTCAAAACTACTTATACATACATATACACACATATATATATATATATATATATATATATATATATATATATATATATGTGTGTGTGTGTGTGTGTGTGTCAACACTCCAGCGGTCGCAATGTTTGTTTTATCGTCACCAAACTCGGTATTTAATCGTTTTATGTAAAACGGAAGAGCAAGTTCGTTAACGGCTGAAATCGGACCAGTGGGAGGGGGGGGGGTTTAGAGGGGGAATTTCGAAAATTGGAAATATCTCCGTTACTTTACATCGGATCGAATAATTGTATAAAACCAATCGTATTGAAAATTAAATTTACTATAAATATTGTTATTATATTCATTTATTCTCTATCTTGAATATTAACCGAGATATTTGCATTTTTATTAATTGTAACGGAAGAGCTATGGTCGCTTCTATTCGTGCCCATCGAAAGCTAGTTCGGCCGTTTCCGTAGCTATTCGGCACTCGTATGGAGATTTCTCTATTGTATAACTTTAGTTTACGCAGCCCCTGCGTGACGGACGTTCTTTTACATTCCAGGATATCTGAAGTAACAGGTGGTTATCCTAAAAGGGTCATAAAAAATTATTGGGAACATCCACCCTTCAATTTTTGGAGGTTTAACGTAGGAATATGTTTAAAACTCTGAGATAATATGTGTATGGGACGGATAGGGTAGAGGTTGAAGGAAGTGTTAGGAGAGATTTGAGAAGAGCAGGTGTATGAGTGAGATTGGTGCAGGTGGAAGGCCTAGGCAGGTGCATGCCTCTCTCTGCATCTGCTCCCTCTCCCGCCAAATCTGTGTCTGCTCCAGCATCCCTAGGCCCCTCCGTCCACCCCCAAACTCCCGCCAAAACCTAACCGCTCTCCTTTCCCCATTTTATATATATTGAGGTCGTACTCATGACGCGATTTTCTAAAAAATGTCTTCCAATGTCCATCGATCCTTCCCAGGAGATGGCGAAAATGAGGTTCGTTCAAAACTATATATATATATATATATATATATATATATATATATATATATATATATATGACCAAAGCTCCGAAAAGAACAACACACCACATATAAATACAACCTGGTCGAAAACATCAGCACAATTATATATATATATATAAAACTAAAACACGACATAGAACAAAAAAAAAGGCAAATTTCCAGTAGAAGAAGACAAGTTATTTTTAAAATATAATAATGCTTTTAAAATATTCGCAGAACATGCTTTTAATACAATTAACCGGTTGAATACTTATTATAGCTGATACAACTAGTCCAAGGTCCTCGTGTCCTGGCAGCCAATATAGGGTAATTGTATTTTGGTATGTTTGTTGTTTACGAATTTCTTCTGTTATGTTTAGTGCTTTTGGGTGAGTGATGTAAATGTCTCGGAGGATTAATAATGAGCTTAGTGAATCTGAACAAATTAGTGTGTGTTTGGGCTGTGATGATGTAAGTGCCAACCAAATTGCGTGGAGTTCAGCTCCAAGTATACAATAGTGGGATGGCAACTTTTCTGAAAAAACTTCAAATTTAAGAGTCAAATTTAACAACGTCCTTAGAGTAAGTGTTTGAATTTTAAACAAACAGGACTGTTAACAGCTCAGAGGTGAACATATTAATAGAAATATTCTTCACCGGAAAGAAAAACAATTACTGAAATATATCTGAATATAACATATTAATTTTATATAAAACTATCTAATAAATCTAGTACTGTAATTTATAATGTACCACAATAATTTTTGTCTCAATCACTCAAATTTTAGTGGTGGAATTAACTTAACGTATTTGCATATATTTCACAAGAAGACCTCATAGACCTCATCAGATAGCTGATTTCCCTTATCTGCTAACAGCTATTGAGGTTGTTCTTATGACGCGATTTTCGAATAAAGTTCTTCAAATGACCATCTAACGTACCCAGGAGATGGAGGGAAGGAGGTCCGTTCAATAATTTTTATATACGCACATATATATCTGCTACCTCTCTAATAGTCACAATTTTTCTTTGATGATTACCAAAGTAGACATTTAAATGTTTTCTGTAAAACTAAAGATCAAGTTCGTTAACGGCTGAAATCGGGCTAATAGGAGGGAAGGTTTAGTGGGGGAATTTCGAAAAGTCAAAATATTTCCGTTATTATAACTTGGTCAGAAAAATTGTTTAGAACCAGTCTTGGATAATCTACAATTGTTGCTCTGCACATTTTTTTTGTAGCACAAATATTGAGTGAGTTATTCTTACTTTCTTGTTTTCGGATTTAAGTAAACTCCACCGATATCAGATATTCCGGAGACGACTCCTGAAGCTTAAGTGGAGTAGAGATCTACTTGTCTGGAGAAAAGTATAAGTACAATATGGTACAGTCCATGGTTCACTCCAATGTGGCTATTGTCAGTGGGCAACTTCCCTCCTCAAGCAAATCAACTCAGTCTTTATTATTAATATTTATATATTGTGGCAAAAAAAAAAAAAAAAAAAAAAAAAAAAAAAAAAAAAAAAAAAAATAAATAAATAGGAAACTTGCCATTTCTACTTATCGGATTTTTACTTCGAAATAATGTCAACCTGTAGATAACCCGTTCCGATTAGACATAGAAGCATAACTTACGTAAGTAATGATAAACTTAAAAAATATGTTGTGAGAATAGATCAATAGCTTGTCATACCAGCACGTGGTAAATCTTCTTAGTTTACGCAGCCTCTGCGTGACGGACTTTTATGAATACGATCGAAAAGTTGCATTTAAGCCAGACGGAAGTAGACTTTCGTCAGATTTGATCATCGGGAAATATTTACTTTGCAACAGAACTTGAAAACGACATGAACGTCCTACAAGGCCACGTTGCCAGATACATTCATAAACCAGTATTCATTCCTTGATTTTAATTTTCCTTACTTATATATGACAACTTCTAAGCAACTCAAAATTAACATACCATAAATATTTAAATTAAATCTTGACTAATAAAAATGTGAAGAAACACTCGTTGGATTAAGGCTCGTTCAAATGTTAAACTAGTTTAAGGCACTTTCATTTCGTAATACTCTAATAGAATCGGTATACTAAAAAGCATATCTATAAAAAATCAAATAATATTGCTAGCAGTCAAATTTAGATGATAAAATCTTTCAGGCCTTTAAATTTATGTGACAAGATCACGCCGAGAAGTTTAAGATATTGTTTTCTATTAGTGACTAGTGGAATATTTCAAAAAAAAAAAAAAAAAAAAAAAAAAAAAAAATTAAAGGAATAACAATGTGTTTATAACGGTATTTATTTTCCCCCATGAAATCCTATTCCTATTTTAATGTTAGTTGAATAATGAGACCAATCGATCACACTACAAGGTAATCAATCTATTGATAAACAGATATACTTGGCTGATGCAGTTCGGTGGCTGAATATATATATATATATATATATATATATATATATATATATATATATATATATATTATTTATTTCCTTCCTGAAGTAACCCTACAGGAAGGGAGTTTTTAGCCACACGTCCCGTACAATAATTAGTACATAACGTGTGCTTGATACATAACATATTTTTTTTTAACTATAATAACCTAAAATATTTGCACAATAAAATTATTTACAACAGAAAAAAGAAAAGAAAAACTAAAACAAATTTTGGATTCAATAAATGAATAATTAATTAATTTAACTGTATTTCAGTTTCAAATAATTCAAGAAGTCATACATTTCTTCAGCAAACTGTTTTAATGGTTTATTATGTTTATAAAATAATAGTTTTTCCTCAACAGGCCAATTTTCTTGTCGGCATTTTAATTGGGATTTAAAGTCTTCTCTTTGGTCCGTTAGTAGTCTGCAGTCATAGAGCAAGTGTCTGTATGTCTGTTCAGTAGTAAAGTCGCAGTAACAGTTTGGTTGATCTGTTAGGCCAAAACGATTAAAGTAAGAATTTGTTGTTCCGTGTCCAGTTAATAATTGTGTCAAGTAAAAGTCTGTTGATATTAATTTTTGTCTTAAGTACTCTTTAATGTCTGGAATAAATATCTTTAAATGTTGTCCTTTCATAGTCGTATTCCATTTCTGTTGCCATGTGTTAATTGTGTCAGTAAGTAATTGTGCTTTTAAGTGTGATTTTGTTGTTTTGTTGTAGCATTCTGGAATTTTGGTATCTTTTGACGCTGATTTTGCAGATTATATATATATATATATATATATATATATATATATATATATATATAGAGAGAGAGAGAGAGAGAGAGAGAGAGAGAGAGAGAGAAAGTCTGTTTGTTGACGCTCTTGACTTTTTTTGTTTGATCGTTACCAAATTTGATATTTGAACGTTTTATGTACATCTAATTGTCAAGTTCGTGAACATGGGAGGAATGAATGGAAGGCAAGGTTCAGAGAGATTATTTTGAAAAATTGAAGTATCTCCATTATTAACCGTCGAACCGAAAAATTATATATTACAAGTCTAATTGAAAATTGAATTACTTATTACTTTTTTTATATATTGTTTCTCTATCTTGATTAACCGAGATATTAGCATTTTAGCAGATCGCCTTTAAGGGAAATCAGCTATTGAGGTCGTACTCATAACGAGATTTTCGAAGATTACCAATGTCCATCGATCCTACCTAGTAGATGACGAAAATGAGGTCCGTACAAAACTGTGTGTGTGTGTGTGTGTGTGTGTGTGTGTGTGTATATATATATATATATATATATATATATGTATATATATATATTTGTCTGTTACCGCTCTAGCGGTAGCAATGTTTGTTTGATCGTCCCCAAACTCAATATTTAGTCGTTTTATGCAAAAAGAAAGATCAATTAAAATCGGACCAGGGGGGAGAAATTTGAAATTTAGAAATATCTCCGTTACTATAAGTCGGATCGAAAAAGTGTATAGACTCAATCATATAGAAAATTAAAGTTACTATAAATATTGTTATATACATTTATTCTCTATCTTGAATATTAACCGAGATATTTGCATTTTTCTAGGTTTCAGTAAACCCCCCACTCCTACTCATGTTATGTGAACAATACTCTCTTATATAAGAAACCACATTATTTGAAGCTTAAATACCACATATTGTTTTCCAGAGACCTTTATTATACGAGATAAATGCATATATGTTCTTGGGACCCCCCCCCCCTCTTAAATTCGAGGACTACTAAAATATGATTGATTGAGATAAAAATGATTCTGATTCATTATAAATTACAGTACTAGGCAAAGAACATAGTTTTCAATAAAATGAATATGTTATATTCTGATATGCTTCAGTTACTATTTTTTTTCCACTGAGCCGTTGGCAGACCTGTTTGTTTCCATTTGAGACGCTTCTCGTCGGCAGGGGAAAGATTTCTTATTACCGTTTATAGTTGTTCACTTATTATTCATGGTGGTGTAATATATTTATAATATAGAGCAAGGAGTCTCTCGGCTCAAATAAGGTGCTTCGAAGCATCTCCTCCTTTTTTCTATTAGTTTTAGTCTTAGAATAAGTTTTCTGTAAATAAAGCTGTGATTAGGAAAAAGAAAAAAAAAAAAAAAAAAAAAAAAAAAAAAAAAAAAAAAAAAAAAAAAAACATGGTGGTGTTGTGTTAGCAAAATGTAGGTTTATCTATTATTAATCTTCACGAGGGAAATCTGTTTAGTTTACGCAACCCCTGCGTGTCGGACTTTTTTTTAATTTTCCCCGTAGAGCCGAGAGGACGCGGAGTCTGGAGGTTGGAGTGTAGCGTTGAGGGTGGAATTAGCACCTGTTTTGACAAGCTCTCGCAGACAATGGGGTTCAGCACTACCTCCATTCAGCTCGCCTCCCTTCCTCCTCAACTACAATAGCTCCCATTTACATTAGCCACTAGCCATTGTCAAGCTTGTACCTGTTCTCAGAAATTCTGGAACAATTTAAAACTAATAAACTCTTTGGCAAGGTGGATACATGAACGCTGGTTAGCACCTGTTGTATTTTAATGAAAGGTGTATTAGGAAATCTAATACACCGTGACTACAGGATTTCAGATGATTTCCCTTATGAGATATCGGCTATTAAGGTTGCGCGCTTTCAGAATAATTATTAAAGTGTTTATCGATGATAATAGAGGATGGTTGGGTATCGGTTATAAATTCTCAATTCTTCAAATAGAGTTTATTTATTTTTTATGCTGACAGTTCCGGGCACCATTGGTTCCCTACTTCAGAGCTAAAAATAATCAAAAACCAAATTTGTGGAAAATAGTGAATCAGAATTTATTAGCAATGGTCATAAATATCGAAAAACATTTTTTAAAATGTAACATGTGACAATGACAAACAGGCAAATATATATAAAGTCCGTCACGAAGGGGCTGCCTAAACTAAGCAGATTTCCCACGTGAAGTTTTACAATAGAGAAATCTGCCTAATAACCTCAGTAGTAGTAATGAATCTCTAAACCTATTCACGAGGGACGATCAGTGACGAAAACGGCCGCCCTAGCTCTCGGCGGAATGTCCCGAACATGCGGACTCCTGCTGACCACACACACAATACAAATGCAAATATCTCGGTTAATATTCAAGATAGAGAAAAAATGTATATGGCAATATTTATATTAAATTTAATTTAATTTTTCGATCCAACGTATAGTAACGGAGATCTTTTGAATTTTTGAAAATCCTCCCCTCTAAACCCCCCGCTCCCACTGGTCCGATTTCAGCCGTTAACGAACTTGATCTTTCTTTTTACATAAAACGACTAAATATCGAGTTTGGTAACGATTAAACAATAATTGCGATCGCTAGAGCGGTAACAGACAAACGTATATATATATATATATATACAGTTTTGAACGGACCTCATTTTCGTCATCTACTAGGTAGGATCGATAGACATTTGAAGAAAAATTTCGAAAATTCCGTCATGAGTACAACCTCAATAGCTGATTTCCCTTAAGGGAAATCTGCTAAAAAGAGGGGGGGGTGGTGGATGTAAAAACTATAACAAGAGATTAAAAATTTAGAAAGTTTTTACATCAACCCCCGCTCCCTTTTAGCAGATTTCCTTTAAGGGAAATCAGTTACTGAGGACGCGATTTTCGAAAGTCCATCGATCCTACCTAGAATATGACGAAAATGAGGTCCCTTCAAAAATTAAATGTGTGTGCGTGCGTGTGTGCGTGCGTGTATGTGTGTGTGTGTGTGTGTGTGTGTGTGTGTGTGTGTATCTGTTACCGCTCTAGCGGTCGCAATTTTGGTTTAATTGTTACCAAACTCGATATATAAGTGTTTTATGTAGTAAGCAAGATCTAGTTCGTTAACGGCTGAAATCGTTAACGCTGACTCGGGGAGGGGGTTTCAGAGGGGAGGAATTTCGAAAATATCTCCGTTACGGAATATTCTTAATATCTCCGTTATTATGCGTCGGACCGTAAAATTGTATAGAACCAATCTAATTGCAAATGTAATGTTCTATAAATGTTGTACTGTACATTTTTTCATTCTCTTTAATATTAACCGGGATATTTGAGTTTTTTAGTTGTCGGTCTTTAGTAAACCCCCAGTCCTACTCATGCCATATCAACAATAAGCTGTTATATTATGAAGCGCTTTATTTGAAGAATAAATAACAAATATTGAATTTTTACGTCATGAGATAAATGCAAATACGTGACGCAACTGGAAAATCTGCTTAGTTAACGCAGCTTCTGTATGATGGACTTTTTATTGTCATCTGAAGCATTTTCAGATTCAGTTAGGAGAGATTTAGAGTTATCACCTAAGGTCGTATCTGCATTTGCTGGTATAGGGAACTGTTCATTGAGTAAAGCAGGTCTGGTTGCAGATTGCAAATTCGGATACTGAACTGAATGTTTCGTTTTAGATGTAATTCCTTTAATATTTGTCAAACAGAAATAACAATCACTTAAATGATCCTTCGGTTGCCTCCAAATAATGGAAATTGCAAATGACATACAATGTGTACCATTTTCCCACCCAGTCAGCAATCTAACACACGTAACAAAGAATGTATTTGGGGCACAGTACTTATCAAAATTACCAGCCTTGGAGCCAAAGTAAACTTGATAACATTTCTTTACGAGTGGGGTCAAATTTCGCCTCTGAGCTCACCACAAATATAGCCGAAATTGCCTAAATGATTTACTCACATTCTTGGCATGATGAAAAAACCAAGTACTAAAACAGTACACTTACGAAAAGAAAGGAAGAAAATATTTCACTAGTGAATCAACTCACAATCAGCCAATACTGGCATACCACAAGGCCAAATGAACAGGCCTGAGCATGTCCAATCATGAATCAACCTGCACAGCCTTGCTTTATGCTGCTTCAGCATATTATTACAATGAGAATTTTCTTAAATACAGCTTGGTTCCTATGACAGGTAAAGTAAGTCCGTCACTCAGGGGCTGCGTAAACTAAGCAGATTTCCCACGTGAAGTTTTACAATAGAGAAATCTGCTTACTAATAACAATAGTAGTAAGAATCTCCAAACCAATTCACGAGGGACGAATAGTTACGGAAACGGCCGAACTAGCTTTCGGCGGAAAGTCACGAATATAGCCGACTACACACACTTAATACAAATGCAAATATCTCAGTTAATATTCAAGATAGGGAATAAATGTATAGAAAAATATTTATAGTAAATTTAATTTGCAATAAGATTGATCATTTATAAATTTTCGATCCGATGCATAATAACGGAGACATTTCGAATTATCAAAAAGCCTCCCCCCCCCATCTAAATCCCCCCTCCCACTGGTCCAATTTCAGCCATTAACGAACTTGATCTTTCTGTTTACATAAAACGGTTAAATATCGAGTTCGTTAACGGTTAAACCAAAATTGCGACCTATATGTATATAATTTTGAACGGACCTCATTTTCTTCATCTCCTGGGTAAGATCGATGGACATTTGAGGAAATTTTTCAAGCGTAAACTAAGCAAATTTCCCACGTGCTGGTATAACAAGCTTGTGATCATCAGATCACATATTCTCTACTTATATGCAAATACCCGGTGAGTGGTAAGATGAGATCGCAAGTGTGTTATACCAGCACTTGGGAAATCTATATGATAATGATATATATATAATTTTGAACGGACCTCATTTTCGTCATCTCCTGCGTAGTATCGATGGACATTAGAAGAAAATTTTCGAAAATCGCGTCATGAGTACAACCTCAATAGCTGATTTCCCTCAGGGGGATTTAGCAGGGGGGCTAAAATCAGATTTTAGAAAGTAGCTGTCACAAGAAAACTAGGCCTGATGGAAAAATTCCGACTACAAGTCTGAATTCAGTATGGAAAACGTCTCTAGATTGACTAATCGGATTTACATTTATACTTATATAAAACATTCGTTGAAAAATTTGGTCAAATTCTAAGAAAAATAGTATAAAATTCATCAATTTAAATAATTATATACAATAAATTAGTTTCATTAACAATCTTAATACAACCCCTAAATATGGACAATTGTTTTTGCAACTCTAAACATACATTATTTTATTTGTTGGCATGCAAATTTATTAAAGGATGAGGCTTTATAAATGATGAGAAACTTGTCCGACCTTATAGAGATAAAGTACAGTGGGGGAAAAAAGTATTTGCATACCCCACTTTTTATTTAAATAATAAATTGAAAACAATTCATTTAAGCTTACCCAATAATAAGTAGAACTAGAACTTATTAAATAACAGTAAACATTCAATTTTAGAGGGGAGGATTTCAAAAATTCGTAGTATCTCCGTTGCTATACGTCGGATCCAAATAATGTATAGGAACCAATCCTATTCAATATTGAATGATCTATAAATGATGTTCTATACATATTTTCTGTATAAGGAGTATTAACTGAGATATTTGGATTTTATAGTTTTCCGCTTTCAGTAAACCGCCACACCTATTCATGTCATATTAATAGTAAGCTGTTATACCATGAACCACTTCATAAAAAAGTCAAGTACCAAATATTTTTTTCATTGAACTTTTACTTTGTGACATATAGGAGGGCGGTTAAGAGGGGGATTTTTGAAAATTCGAAATATCTCCGTTACTATACGTTGAATCGAAAACTTGTATATCACCAATCTTATTGACAATTAAATATACTTTAAATATTGTTATATACATTTATTATCTATTTTGAATATTAACCGAAATGTTTGCATTTTTAGCAGATTTCCCTGAAGGGAAATCAGCTATTGAGGTTGTACTCATGACGGAATTTTCGACATTTTTCTTCAAATGTCCATCGATCCTACCTAGTAGATGGCGAAAATGAGGTCCGTTCAAAACTATATACAAATATATATATATATATATATATATATATATATATATATATATATATATATATATGTATATATTTGTCTGTTACCGCTCTAGCGGTCGCAATTTTTGTTTGATCGTTACCAAACTCGATATTTCGTCGTTTTATGTAAAAAGAAAGATCAAGTTCGTTAACGGCTGAAATCAGACGAGTGGGAGGGGGGGGGGGGTTAGAGGGGAGGATTTTCGAGAATTCGAAATATCTCCGTCATTATACGTCGGATCGAAAACTTGTACAGAATCAATCTTATTGATTTACTATAAATATCGTTATATACATTTATTCTCTATCTTGAATATTAACCGAGATATTTGCATTTTTATTAAATCTGGGTGGCTAACGGACGAGTGACTTTCTCGCCAAAAGGTAGTTCGGCCGTTTCCTTAACAGCTCGGCTCTCGTGTAATTTCGCTATTTTAAAACTTCACGAGGAAAATCTGCTTAGTTTACGCAGCCCTTGCGTGACGGACTTTTATTAAGTGTACGCGGATAACGGGCTAGATGAGATCGGCTGATGTCGGGTATATTCGTGAGTACCCCCCGAAAGCTAGTTCGGCCGTTCCCGTGACTGTTCTGCTCTCGTAAAATTGGTTTAGAGACTCGCGTAAGCTTTTACTTTGTGAGATATATGCAAATACGTTCTGTTGACCCCCCTCCCTTCTTTTGTTCTTGGATTACTAAAATTTGAGTGATTGAGCTAATCATTATTCAGATTCATAATAAATTACAGTACTAGATATAGTAAATAGTTTTCAATAAAATTAATATGTTATATTCAGATGTATTTCATTAATTGTTTGTCTTTCCGGTGCATCTATCTACTATTCAGCGCTACAAGGTTGGCTAGCCTGTTTGTTTACAATTCAGTCTCTTTCCGTTGTAGAGATTATAAACTTGTATTGTAAATTGACTGAAAGATTTCTCATCACCGTTCGTATTTATTCACTTAACATTCACTAGCTTAGTGTTACCTGTTGTATATTTATATATTGTAAACCTTGGCGTGGGAAATCTGCTTAGTTTACGCAGCTCCTGCTTGGCGGACTTTGTAGTATTGTGGTTGTTCTTGTTATTTATTAGCGTTCACGTTTTGCTACTAAGGCTAATTAGGGGGGGGGGGTTATCTGTAGGTTACCACTCTGTTCCGGGCCGGGGATCACTCCGGCCTTAATGGGGTAAGTTCTAGCGGCTTACTCAATATGAACTACGGGCTGGGTGGAGTCCGGAGTGGAGGCTTGCCTTCACTGCCGGTCATAGACGTAGTGGTCGTGTGTTCAAAGCCCGAGGACATACAGGCCAGGAAACTGGTACATGTGCTCTTCGTGTGGGAGCTGGTTAGTAGGAGACTGTCCCTTCCATAGGATCGCTAAACCATCGTAGCGAATCCTCAGTCACCAGAGATGTGTTGGATAGGTGTAGGCTGGATTAAGGCTGTAATGGCTAGGTGCCTCCTACATTGCTGCCACACTTCGAATGGGTACACAATGTAGGTTACCACCCTTTTCTAGCCAATGTGGGACTAGGGATTTTACTTAATGAATTCGTCACTAAATTAATTCCTGTTGTCCGGGCGTGAATCGAACTCGCCATTCTAGGATTGCCATGTGACATTAAGACCAACGCCCTAACTCATACTGCCAGCCGTACGCCGTATTTCAGTCTATCTATTCAGCTCTGCAAGGGTGACTACAATTCACGTCTGGTTGTTTATAATTCAGACGTTCTCCGCTGTAGAGATTAACTTGTAAATTGACTGGAAGATTTCTCATTACCGTTTGTATTTATTCACTTATTATTCACGGTGGTGTAAACACTATGTTGATTTATCTATTGTAAGTCATCGCGTAGGAAATCTGGTTAGTTTACGCACGCCTTGCGGGCTGACTTCTAACGATTTAATGTGAACGAATGAGTTTCGTTTGACAGCAATCTTACCAAAAGTTATCAGTTTTCCGTTACGTAGAACGCAGTAAATATTATTTAAGTGGATATGAGGAAATATTTTACAATCTGGACTGGAAGTGTGTACTAGTAGAGCCGTGCTGAGGTTCATTCTTAATTCCAGAGAGCCCCTCATCACCGTTACCTTTACAGTTAGTGACTCCCTCTTTCTTCCCTCCAACCAATACCAATGTGCTCCAATAGCCCCTTGATTGCTTTAGCGCATTTCCCTTAACAAAAATAAGCCATCAACGTTGTATTAAACACACGAGCCGAAATTATCTATGAACATGAGATGATGACATGATGGAAAAAACGTCCGTCACGCAGGGGTTACGTAAACTAATCAGAGTTCCCGCGCAAAGGTTTACAATAGATAAATATACATACTGGTAACACCACCGCGAATATTAAGTGAATAAATACTTGATAAATAAGTGAAATCTTTCAGTTAGAAGTTAATAACTCTACAACGGAAAGCGTATTGTAAACAAACAGGCCAGCCAACCTGAATCTAGACCGGAAATAAACCATTAATGAAATATATCATTCAATAAAGATCAAGGTCGTTAATGGCTGAAATCGGACCAGTGGGAGGGGGAGGTGTTTAGAGGGGGAATTTTGAAAATTCGAAATATCTCCGTTACTATAAGGAGGATCGAAAAATTATATATTTAATATTTGCATTTTTTAGTTTCCGGCCCTCGGGGGGGGGGGGGGGTACCCTCCCAACTGCTACTCATGTCATATTAACAATAAGCTGTTATATTATGATGCACTTTATAAGTGCATCATAATATAACAGCTTGTACCTTTGTACTGGTTACCCGGACATACAAACATTAAACAAAGCACACAAGTAGACGAACTTGCCAAGTCAGCTACTCAAAAAAGAACTCACGACAACACATACTGTACACACCAAGATATTCAAGCCCAAGCAAAACATATGATACTCAATTCATGGCAGAAAACTTGATTTACCACAACTGATAACAAATTTCGAGAACAGAAACATACACTTGGTGAATGGGTTCCTCAAAAAGGCTAATTAGAAGAGAAGAAGTAATTTTAACGAGGTTGAGAATTGGCCATTCACGACTAACTCACACTACCTACCACCTACTTACTGGAGAAGACGAACCCTACTGCCAACACTGTAACTGTAGACTTACTATAAAACATATACTTACTGACTGCTATTTAAGGACTCACATAGACCTATCATACACTTTGACTGAATTACTACATGACTGTAGCCCGTATATAGGCCGCGTATTACACTACTTGAAACAAAACAACATTTTCAAAAAATTATAATGTAGGGCTGATACTGAAAATATTTGCAGAAATGAGCAGACTTACGTAAATATAATAATTATATGTTATCGGTTATGTTGAATATGTTATATGTTGAATATGTTATATGTTGAATATGTTATATGTTGAATATGTTATATGTTGAATATGTTATATGTTAAATATGTTATATGTTAAATATGTTAATTATTATGCTGTATATTAAATAACTGATCCGTCGCTAAATCACCCCTGTTGCGAAATGCGATATTGTATGAATAATAATAATAACTTTATAAGAAGCTTAAATGCCAAATATTGTTCACATTAAACTTTTACGTCTTGAGATAAATACAAATATCTGGGGAATCTGCTTAGTTTAAGCAGCCCATGCTTGACGGACTTTTTACTACTGAATAGACTTACACCCATGTACATACATGTCTGTACTCTGCAAAAGTATATATATATATATATATATATATATATATATATATATATATATATGTCTTTATATATATATAAAATTGTAACCTCTGTCTGTACATTGATTTTTTTTCACGAAATTTCACGATAACTTTTCGTTTCACATGTCATAGAACACCATAACTGCATTTTGTTTCTTTGGTGTCTGTTTGTTTGTTTGTTTGTTTATTTGTTTGTTTGTTTATTTTGTTTGTTTGTTTGTTTTGTTACCTTTTCACGCATAAACGGCTGAAACCGAATTTTATGAAACTTTAGTATGTATATTACTACTAACCCAACTTAGACTTTAGGCTATATTAATATTCCTCTGAGACGAACAGGAGTGGGGGTTATAAGGGAAGCCCAGAAATTAAAAATAGCGATATTTTTCGATTCCTATTGGTTTTTCAGCAAATATGCACATAACAAAAGTTGTTTATTTTGTTATTTAGAGTAACTTTGTTATATTACACTTTCGTCGTATACGGAAGTATAAATGAGTTATACTCTAAAAAAACTATAGAGGGAGTCCACAATTTTATTTGGCACAAAAGACTCAACCGAACTAAACCAAACTCGGTATTTGAATTAGTACTAAACACGCCTTCCTTATAATAAGCCATACTAATAACATTTCTAGGGACGGGCAGGAGTGGGGGTTATATGGAAGGCCTGAAATTAAAAATAGTGATATTTCGTTTCCATATTGCTTTTTCAAACAAATATGCACATAACAAAAGTTATTTGTTTTTGTTATTTAGAGTAACTTTTTGTTACATGCACTTTTTGCCGTTGTACGGAAGTATAAATGAGTTATACGCTAAAACCTATAGCGGGATTCCACAATTTTATTTTGGCACAAAAAGACTCAACCGAACTAAACCAAACTCGGTATTTGAATTAGCACTAACGCCTTCCTTATAATAAGCCATACTATTTCTAGGGACGGGCAGGAGTGGGAGTTGTAAGGGAGGCCTGAAAATTAAAATAGTGATTTCCTATTGGGGGTTTCGGCAAAATATGCAAATAACAATAGTTGTTTACTTTGTTATTTAGAGAAATTTTCTTCAAAACACTTCTTTTCAATATGAACTACCAGGTACCTCAAATGAAAAAATTTATTCAAATGTATGTCAATATTTTCTCATTAATAATTCAAATCTATGCATAATGCACAGGAAACGGGAAATATGACAATATGCAGAACAGCGAAGTCTTGCACTGACGGGTAAACGTCATAATATTGTGCAAAGTAAAGCCTTGCCAAAAATATACCACCAACATTCAGCCCCAATTGAAATTCCCGAGCGAAGCCGGGTATCTCAGCTAGTATATATATATATATATATATATGTATATATTATATATTTATATATATATATATATATATATATATATATATATATATACACAGTAGAGCGTCGATTATCCGAACGTCAATTATCCGAACGTTCGATTATCGGAACCAGTTTTTTTTTCTATTATTTTTTTTTAATGTGTAATTTTAATTAAATTGATCATTTAATTTACTTATTGGTATGTTATAATTATTGTTACTTTGAATAAAATTAAACTAAAATAAAATTATTTTTCTCAGAACGTCTATAACGGAAGCCATCATTAATTATTTCTCAGAAACTGATTCGTTACATATTTGTATCTGGTTCAATGTGTGTTCAATGAAATTAGATAGAACTGTATACACTACCTAATTTGTTCATTGCATTAGATTCTGTGAAACCCTTTCCGTTCATATAACTGGTATGTGGATAGCTTACTTTCAGTTTCAAACCGTTCTTTGTGAGGTGTACACTATAAGTATTTTTATTTTACATGTAGCTCAATTAGACAACTTATACATATGTATGTATGTATTTCATAACACTCGTTTCTTCACTATGCTCATACATACTATGTTTAAATAAATAAACAAACTTGTTTTTTTTTACGAAGTTATTTTAGATCTCCCTTTTCCTTATTATTTATAAGAAAATAAATAAACACAAAATAAATAAAAATTTTGATTATCCGAACTTTTGATTATCCGAACCACCTCTGACAACATTAGTTCGGATAATCGACGCTCTACTGTATATATATATATATATATATATATATATATATATATATATATATATATATATATATATTGAAGACATTTTCTGAAAATCGCATCATGCGTACAACCCCAATAGCTGATATTCGTCAAGGGAAATTGAACCAATACCCAAGCTGATTACGGATGAGGGAGCCATAGATCTCTCCGATGTAAGTGAGTGGGACCCCGCTCTCATGTAATGGGAGTGGGTAGGATCCTTTATGTAATGTGAGTGGGAATTGATAGGCTGTGTCGGCGGCTGGTTGAGTTAGTGGAACATGGCGTGCAGTGGGTAAAAGCGTCGGCTGTCCCTCTGACTCAGAGTACCATAAAAGGTTGGGGCAGAGGATCGCCAGCCCGTCTGCCACATACTGACTCACCTCATAAACTTTCCTTACCACGGCTGTCATCAAAAAACAAGCACGAATGCTTCAGATTTTTATTTGTTGTGGGCAGGAAATTACGCAATATAAAGAAATCCATCAACGAATCACATTCTTCTCTAAGGTTTCATTGACCAGTCACCTATATGGTTTCGTCTGTCGGGCGACATTATTTCCTCTCTATTAAATATCATCATCACGACCTAAAGGCTAAGCCTTGAAGTTGCAACCATTGTGCTCTTTCGGAAGCTGCTCCTTTCAAAAAAAGTCCGTCACGCAGGGGCTGCGTAAACTAAGCAGATTTCCCACGTGAAGTTTTACAATAGAGAAATCTGCCTAATAACAACTGTAATAGAAAGAAACCTCTAAACCTAAAACATTATTTAGGGCGTAATAACCCAGTAGTTTCTAGCCCCGAAACACAGTTAACTTAACCTCTAAACCTATTCACGAGGGACGGATAGTTATGGAAAAGGCCGCCAAGGCTCTCGCCGGAAAGTCCGAACATAGCCTACTGGTACCACACGCAGAATACAAATGCAAATATCTCGGTTAATATTCAAGATACAGTATAAATGTATAGAACAATATTTATAGTAAATTTAATTTGCAATACGATTAATTCTGTACAAATTTTCGATCCGACGAATAGTAACGGAGATATTTCGAATTTTCGGAAATCCTCCCCTCTAAACCCCCCCTCACCGTGGTCCGATTTCAGCCGTTAACGAACTTGATCTTTCTTTTGACATAAAACGACTAAATATCGAGTTTGGTAACGATCAAACAAAAATTGCGACCGCTAGAGCGGTAACAGACAAATATATATATATATATATATATATATATATATTTATATATATATATATATATATATAGATATATATATACAGTTTTGAACGGACCTCATTTTCGTCATCTACTAGGTAGGATCGATGGACATTTGAAGAAAAATTTCGAAAATTCCGTCATGAGTACAACCTCAATAGCTGATTTCCCTTAAGGGAAATCTGCTAATATAAACCGGAATCCCGTAGAGGTTTGAAAAACTTCCGTCACGCAGGTACTCCGTTACCTAAGCAGATTTCCTACGCGCGTCACGTTGTTACATTTATCTTAAAACGTAAAGGTTCAATGAAAACAATATTTGGTATTTAGGTTTCTAAGTCCTTCATAATATAACAGCCTCAATATGACATGAGTCGGAATGGGGGTTTACAGAAAGCTGAAAGCTTATAACTCCAAATATCTCGGTTAATAATCAAGATAGCTTAAAAACGTACATAACAACATTTATAGACTATTACATTCGCAATAAGATTGGTTATATACGAGTTTTTTCTCCGACGCATAATAACGGAAATATTTCGAATTTTCGAAATTCACCCCCTCTAAACCTGCACTCTCACTGGTTAGATTTCAGCTATTAACGAATTCGATCTTTAGTTTTACATGAACCGCTAATATATCAAGTTTGGTTACGATTAAATAAGAATTGCAAAAGCTAGAGCGGTAACTGGGGTATGTCTGTTGCGGCTCTAGTGGCTGCAATTATTGCTTTATCGGTACAAATCTCTATATACAAGTGTTTCATGCAAACCTGAAGATCAAGTTCATTAACGGCTGAAATCGGACCAGGGGTTTCAGAGGTGGTTTTTGAAAATTCTTATTTCGTTACTATACCTCGGATCGAAACCATTCTCGGATTGTATAGAATCAATCATATTACAAAATAAATGTACCATAAATATTGTTTTGTACATTTATTCTCTACCTTGAATATTTACAGAGATATTTGCATTTTTCAGTTTTCATCCTTCAGCAAACCCCCACTTCTACTCATGTCACATAAACAATACTCGGTTATGTGATAAACCACTGTATTTGACCCTTAAATACCAAATATTGTTTTCGAGAGACCTTTATACGAGAAACATGCAAATATGTTCTGTTAACGCCCCCCCCCCCGTTTTAAGTGCTTGGACTACTAAACTTTGCGTGATTGAGATAAAAATTATTCTTATTCATTATAAATTACAGTTCTAGATATAGTAAATAGTTTTCAATGAAATTAATATATTATATTCAGATATATTTCGGTAAATGTATTTTTTTCGGTCAAGAATATTTCTATCAATTTATTCAGCTCTGAGTGGTGGGTGACCTATTTGTTTACAATTCACACGTTTACTGAAAGATTTCTCATTACTGTTTGTATTTGTTTACTTTATATTCACGGTTGTATTGTGTTACAAGTATGTAAATTTATCTATTGTAAAACTTCACGTGGAGAAATCTGCTTAGTTTACGCAGTCCCTGGTTGACAGGCTTTTTAAAATTAAAGCCAGTTCAAGTCTGTTTATGACCAGTATCAAATTAATGGTAAAAATAGGCAAGAGGTAAGTTTTAGCTTCAAAGGTAAACAATCCTATGTAGGTACCACATGACTTCCTAGTGCTCCTATTAAATTTATACAAAGAAAATAGTAAATTTGATTTAAAATGATTTCATGTGAAAGTGGTATACGATATCTGCCTTCGAATGCATCAGATCCAAAATATCATTGACTATTTTTCATAGAACTTGTCTTGATAAACAAAGATGATTCTAAACATATATTTTTATCTGTGACACATAGAGAGAAATTCGGATTTTTTTCTTACAGCCCTCTAACCTCCTCACCCACTAGTTGATTTGAATCAAAAGGAGGGGTGTATAACTAAACGTTACAGCAATCCTAAAATAGATATTTTTCATTTCAAGGCTTGTCATTTGCGTCTTTTGCACTTTAGGGGAGCCAGTGATTGCATTAAGACCAACTGTTCCTAGAAGAAGTGATAAACACATGATGTGGTGGTAACCTCAACACTGCTCTTGGTTATCAAGATAACGCTGCCATATTATAAAATAAACATTCTAAATTATTGAAGTAGAACATTTATTTTAGGATGAATAATAGAAGCTAAGTAAACAATTTTTCTTTAAATAAGAACAAATTCTGCCATATCCTTCAATATTTGTTCCAAACAATCTTTGTCCTTATTCCTCTGTCTCCATAGAAATTCACATAGATATGAGTCTATTAGTGTCCGTCTTGTGCCGCATTCCTTCCTGTTTCTGCTTTTTGTCCTAGCCCACAGAGATTCTATCGTCTGGGTATAAGCGCCCGTATTTGGGTCAACAAAATTCTTCGAATGATTTACCGTCAAATGGCGGTATCTCAACTCGGCCAACTTTTCTTCTAACCCCTGGTAAGATGCCCAGCAATCTGAGATTATTGTTGTACCTGGTCTAATACAACACCTGATGCACTCCAGGAGCGTGGCTGAAGTACGGTCAGGGACAAAATATATAAAACACTCTCTTGTCTCCCTACAAATTCCCCCGAATACCCACTGCTTGGGGTAGATTCTTCCAACACTAGCCTTACGCCTGCTGAAGCACGACTCATCAATTTCCACAGTTAAATTCTCACCTCCGATCACTGTTGGTGTCTTGAGTAAACTGTTGGCACAGATTTCTCGTAGCATATTTTCCCAATCAGTAATAGTATTTGTACTGATATTTAATTCTTTGGTGCAAAACTTAGTGGAGGTGTACTCTTGCGACCAGCAGTATATTAATAAAACAGCCTTATTAAGAGGTAATCTAGCGTTCTCAAACCATGTATCCACACAAAGCCCCTTCTTGGTTGGTCCACTTCCCACTCCTTGCATCACAATTCATAAAATGTCCTTCACTGCACACCCTTACCTTGGGGATAAGGCGCTTTTCCTAAAGAAATGCGACAGCATTTTCTTCATCCCTGCACAAGTTATACACTTCAAACAAATTCATTTTCTTTTTAGCAAAACAGTAGCACTGATACGTGTAAACAAATAATTCCTTAATAAATGCCATATGATTCATTAAGTTACTCAGAAATAACCTGTATGATAACAACTGTTCCTAAAAAGTCACTGGCTCCACTAAAGTGCAAAAGACCCTGTCATTTTTGAGTTATGCGAGATATGTCACCCCAAAATTAACCAGGAAGGGTTAACATGGATAATTCTGTTTAAATTTGAAAAACAAACATTTTCGAGATTGCAATACTTCTTTTATTTCCTAGAAAGAGCTAAAAAGGTTTTAACGTTATGGATTAGAAGACATCGTTAAGTAATGATTAAACAGAAATATCGACCGCTGGAGCGTCAACGGACAAATATATATATATATATATTATATGGGTGTGTGTGTGTTTTAACGAAAATTTTGTTTAATGGCTACCACCCTAGATATTAAAACAGTTATGTAAAACTAAACATAAAGTTCCTTAATGGCTGAAATCCGACCAGTGGGAGGAGGAGGATAAGAGGGGGGAATTTCAAAAATTCGAAATATTTCCGTTATTATGCATCGGAAAAGTGTACAGAACAATCTTATTACAGTTGTAGTATTCTGTAAATGTTGTTATATACATGTTATCTTACTGTTGAATATTGACGGAGATATTTGCATATATTAGTTTTCTGCCTTAAGTAAGCCCCCACTCCTACTCACAGCTTATTGTTAATATATATGTGTGTGTGTG
Source organism: Riptortus pedestris (assembly GCA_019009955.1). Lineage (NCBI taxonomy): Eukaryota > Metazoa > Arthropoda > Insecta > Hemiptera > Alydidae > Riptortus > Riptortus pedestris. The sequence continues at coordinate 88,700,842 of CM032233.1, forward strand.
TGTGTGTGTGTATTATTTATACAGGAGCACCCGCAACTAGGCGATATGGCTCAAAATTGAACAATGTAAGAAAATCAATATAATAGAAAACTAACAATAACTGAATCACAAAATAAAAAAAATTAAACACTATAAATAAACATTAAATACATGTAATAAAACAACAAATGTTATACTATACTACAAATATTACATTAATATAATAAGATGATATAACATGAACCACTCAATGCCAAGGCTAAATACCAAATATTGTTTTCAATGAGTTTTCTACTTAGTGAGATGCAAATAGGATATGTTATGAGGTCGTCAATTGAGATTTAACTTAAATGTTTATTTGATCTATACCATAATCGATGTTTAACAGTTTAATTAAACACTAAAATCCATAGCGATAATGGTTGAATTCTGCCCTGGAGCGGAGGGGGAGGACTGAGAAGCGATTCGCCAATTCACAGTTCATCTGTTATTATGAGTCGTATCAAAATATGTTATAGAACCAATCTTGTTAAGCTATTGATGTTCTACAATTGTTGTTCTATATATTTTTTCGTAGTATAATTATTATATGACGTATTCGTACTTACCTGTCTTCAGTTTTCATTAAATCCATACTTATACTGTTTGGAGTATTAGCAGATCTCCCTTAATAGAAATCAGCCATTGAGGTCGTACTCATGACGCGATTTTCGAACTTTTTCTTCAAATGTACATCGATCCTAGCCAGGAGATGACGAAAATGAGGTCTGTTCAAAACTGTATATATATATATATATATATATATATATATATATATATATATATTATATTTGTCTGTTACCGCTGTTAACAAGTTCGTTAACGGCTGAAATCGGAGACCAGGAGGAAGGGGGGGGGGTTCGAGGGGGAGAATTTGGAAAATTCTTAATATCTCCGTTATTATGCGTCGGATCGAAAAAGTGTATAGAATCTATTTTATTGCAAATGTAATGTTCTATAAATGTTGTTATGTATATTTTTCACTATTTTGTTTATTAACCGAGATATTTGCATTTTTTAGTTTAACAATATTCTATGATGTTATGAAGCACATTATTTAAAGCTTAAATACCAAATATTGTTCTGATTGAACTTTCAATTTTTGAGATAAATGCAAATACGTGACGCACGTGGGAAATCGCTTAGCAGCCCCTGCGTGACGGACTTTATTTTTAGTATTATAGAGAATATAAGGTGAGATGAGATCAGTAGCGAGTGATACAGTAAAATGGGAAATTTGTGTGGTGGACACAGCCCCTTAGTGACAGACTTTTATTTATTGCACTCAAGAAAAAAATACGAAGGAGAGAGTATGTAATTCTGGGAGAGTGAGGGAATCCTAGCTAATCTAGGATGGAAGAGTAGGGGATATATAAGATTTGTTGTATAGCTGGGGCGTGAGATGTAAGGAGTTGAAAAGGGCGGGAAGATGGGGGAGCCACCTGTTCCAGCATCTGCCCTACCTGGGCTAGCCTGGCTAGAGATCTGCCCGGCCCTTAGCCTCTCGTTACACGCCCCAATGCTCCTCTATCTAGCCCCAAATACAACCTTCGGCCTACAATAGCTTTGCCATGGATGAGTAGATATCTCTACAAGGGGGCAACAAGTGCCTAACTCCTTCAACCTACGTCCTTCCCGTCTGTTAGGCCACTACTATAGGATCCGTTTATATCATTATTAGCGTACTGCAGGTCCTTTCCTCCCCCACCTCCGTCCCCTTACACCCTGAACTAAGGAGACAGAGCAATAGAAAAAGTACGTCACGCAGGGACTGCTTAAACTAAGCAGATTTTCCTCATAAAGTTTTACAGTACATTAAGAGAATAAATACAAATGGTAATGAGAAATCATTAAGTCTATTTTAATAACCCCCCAACGGAAAGCTCTGAATTGTAAACAAACAGGTCTGCCAACCTCTCAGAGCTGATAGAAATATTATTCACCGGAAATAAAGACAATTGCCGAAATACATAAGAATATAGCATATTATTTTCGCTGAAAACCATTTACTATATCTAGTACAGTACTTTGTAATGAATCAGAATCATTTCTGTCTCAATCACTCAAACTTTAGTAGTCCAAGGACTTGACGGAAGGGGGGGGGTATCTCGTATAATAGAGGTCTCTTGAAAACAATATTTGGTATTTAAGCTTCGAATAAATTGGTTTATTATGTGACAGAGTAATCTTTATGTGACATGAGTAGAAGTCGGGGTTTTCTGAAGGCTGAAAACTGAAAAATGCAAATATCTCGGTTAATATTTAATATAGAGAATAAAAGCATACGACAATATTTATAATACATTTAATATCCAATAAGATTGGTTCTATACAATTTTTTGATGCGACGTATAGTAACGGAGATTTTGACTTTTCGAAAATGTTATAAAATCAATCTTGTTTAACTACTGACGCTCTACAATTCCCCTTCTGTTTTTTTTTTGTAGCTTAAATATCAAGCGATTTATTCGCTCTTTATTGTTTTCCGCTGACAGTAACACTTCTACACATCGAAGAACTCACTTAGATAAAAAAAAAATATGTGAGGATCAATATTGTGTTGAACCAGCACGTTGTAAATCCTTAGTTAACGCACTCCTGAGGGTCGGAGTTTTAAAAATTTGTTGGAGGAGTCGTCATGGCCAAGTGAAGAATTGAGTGGATCAGTGATCTGGTGACAGACACTCGCGAAACCATCTTCTAACGAAGTTTTATACTCAAATTTCTGGAACATAGACATTTATTTGCATATTAGAAAATAATATAGAATCCCTCAGGATGTTAGGAGCTCACTCATTCGCCAGTTAGGTTGATTTCTGTATACCTGGCCTCAGAGGTTTGGCGCCATTCTTGAGGGAGAAGGGTTTATGCCTGTGACGGATGCAATGTGACGGAGACTCCTATGCACATTCTGAACCGTGAACTGCGGTAATTTTACTCTCCGACTTACCAAGCCTTGTTAGTTTCATGAGTACTTACTTTCAATTGGTTATGACAGGACACACTATTTACTTTGTGACTTTAGCAATTGTGTAATGCCTATTTTACATTATACTATGATTTATGGTCTTAAGGTTACGACTTCTAGTTCCAATCATTGCGTTATTTCAGAAGCTGATCTTTTCATATGGCTATACTCACCGAAATCCATAAGGTGCTTGATGTCTTCAAAATAGCATTTTCTAGGCCTTCCTCTTTCCCTATCCCCAAAAATCATACCTTCAATGTATTAGTAATGACGTCGTTGTGCCTTGTGATGTGTCCAAGAAGTTCCATTTTCCTTTTTTTCTTGTCTTTGATAAGACTTTTGCTCTCACTTACCTAACCTACCTAATTTAGAACTTCCATTTTGTATTTTTTTTTGAGTCCAACACGTTCTAGTGATTCTACGCCAGATCCACATTTCCATTGCTTCAAACCTATTTTCTTTTCTTTTGTGGAGAGTCCAACTTTCACTCCGGAAAGCAGTACACTTCATACGATAGACTTAGCAAACATTTTTTTGGTATCCATGCTTACATGCTTATTAGTTAAACTGCTTCTTTTGCTTTGAAAGGCAAGTGCTATTCTTCTATCGACTTCAGCTCTACTATCATTGTGTTTAGTAATGATACTCCCTAGGTGAAAAAAGTCATTCACTTTTCCAAGCACAACGTTTCAAATTCTAATGTTTATATTTGATTGGGTTTCTTTCTCTACAACCTAAGGCTAGGAGTACGACATTTATCTCACATAATAAAGACATCTTGAAAACAATATTTAGTATTCACACTTAGAAGGAATTATTTCATGATATAAGAGCTTATTGTAAATATGACATGAGTAGGAGTTAGGAGTTTTACTGGAGGCTGAAAACTAAATAAATTCAATTAGATTTGTTCAAACTATTTATCGATCCGATGAATAATAACGAAAATATTTGGAATTATCGAAGTTACTCCCCTCTAAACCCCCCACCCCAGTTCCATTTCAACCGTTAACGAACTCGATCTTTAATTTTAAATAAAATGCGTATTTATCGAGTTTGGTAACGACCAAACAAAAATTGCGACCACCATGTGTGTGTATATGTATATATATATATATATATATATATATATATATATAAATTTGAGCGGACCTCATTTTCGTCATCCAGTAGCAAATTATTATTATTATTAATTAACGTCCGCTTTTTGCAACTTAGGCTAATTGGGATGGGTTATCTAAAGGTTACCACCCTTTTCTAGCCAGGGTGGGATTTTAGGATGTTATTTAATGAATTTCGTCACTAAATAATTTTCTTTGCCCAGGCAAGAATGGAACTCGCCACTCTAGGTTTACCATGTGAGATAAAGGTCAACGCTTTAACTCGCATGGCTAACCTGAGCCCCCTCATCCAGTAGCCTTATTATGCGCTGTATAACTTTTGTAACCAAATTACACCAATAACGCCAATTATTTGTTAATATTTAGATTTAAGGAAAATTATACGATATCAACTTTCGTGTCAAAAAAGAATAAAATCATTCGAATAGTTCGGTCACAAGATTATAGATTTTGAATTTTAAAATTGCAACTAAACTTTTCATCCGTTGTCCTAATATAATATTTTAACTGAATGTTGTACTATTCATGGCATTGGCTTTTACGTGATATGACAGTGAATGTTATGTGTCAATTGAATGCAGAGCAAAAATTATGTCATGCAACACTATTAGCAGATTTCTCTTAAGGGAAACAACAACAACTTTCGAACAATTTCTTCAAATGCCCATCAATCCTACCCAGGGGATGACGAAAATGAGGCCCCTTCAAAACTGTATGTTTATATATATATATATGTATGTTAATGCTCAAGCGGTTACAATTTTTGTTTCATCGTTATCGATCTCAATATTCAAACGTTTTATGTAAAAAGAAAGATCAAGTTCCTTAATGGCTGAAATAGAGAAAGGGAATTTCGAAAATTCGAAATACCTCTCTTAATACACGTCTGATCGAAAGTTTATAGAACCAATCTTATTTCATATTTAGGGTTCTATGATTGTTAATATGTAAGTGCTTTCAGTATCTTGATTATTAACCAAGAAATTGGGATTTTTTTTAGATTTTAGCCTTCAGTAAACCCCCACTTGAAGCTTAAATACCAAATATGGTTTCCAATGAACTTTTACTTTATGAGATACATGCGAATACGTTGGCGTTATCATTTAAGATTTTTCGATCTTGGCTCGAAAATTTTTAAGCGATCTCTACCATACTCGATATTTAACCGTTTCAGTTAACACTGAAGAACATATTTATTATTGGCGGAAATCGGACACGAAATAGTAAGGGTTTTAAAAAGGGGGAATCCGAAAATTCGAAATATCTCTGTTATTATGAGTCGGAACGTTAAATGTTATAGCACCAATTTTGTAAAACTATTGATGTTCTATAATTGTTGTTTTATGCATTTTTTTTAACTCAAGAATTAGGCGAGCTATTCGTACTTTCTTGTTTTCTTAATATCTTAATAAACCCTCCCCCCCCCCCTTATCTACGGTAAATAGAGAATATGTGGTAGGAAGAGATCACACGTGTGTTATACCATCACGTGGGAAATCTACTTAGTTGACGCAGCCCCTGCGTGACGGGCGTTTGTACTATTCATGGCATTTTACTTTTACGTCATATGGCACTGAATGATATGTGCCAGTTGAATGTAGGACCAAAATTATGATCATGTAGCACTTTTAGCAGATTTCCCTTATGGGAAATCAGCTATTGCGGTCGTACTCAAAAATCGTACATCCTACTTTCGTTCGTACTTTTCGAAAATTTTCTTCAAAAGTCCATATATATATATATATATATATATATATATATATATATATATATATATATATATATATAATTGTGTTGATGTTTTTGGCCAGGTTATATTTATATATGGTGTTGTTATTCCTTTAGGAGTTTTGGTCAATGTTGGTGAAAAAATCTTATTTTATGCCGATATTTCGAGAATCTTTTTATGTATGTATATGTTTTAAGAGAAAATAAAGATTCTCGAAATATCGGCATAAACTAAGATGACAAAAACTCCAATAGGAATAAAAACACCATATATATATATATATATATATATATATATATATATATATATATATAGATATTTGTCTGGTAATGCTCTAGCGGTCGCACTTTATGCTTGATCGTTACAAAAAGATCAAGTTCGCTAACGGCTGAAATCAGGTCAGTGGGAGAGGGGTTTAGAGGGGAGGACGGATTTTCGAAAATTCGAAATATCTCCATTACCGTACGTCGGATCAAAATTTTGTATAGAACTAATCTTATTGTAAATCAAATTAAAAGTTCTATTAATGTTGTTATGTACATTTTCATTATCTTTAATATTAACCGAGATATTTGCGTTATTTGTTATTCGGCCTTCAGTAAACCCCCACTCCTACTGATGTCATATAAACAATAAGCTGTTATATTATGAAGCACTTTATTTGAAGCCTAAATAACAAAAAATGTTCTCATTGAACGTTTACGTCATGAGATAAATGCAAATACGGGACGCAAGTGGGAAATCTGCTTAGTTAACGCAGCGCTCGCGTGACGGACTTTTATATTACTGGTGGGTGGAACTGTCTGGCTTAAAATAATTGGTGCGAATAGAGTTTCGAAAGATGTACACAAAAATGAAGCACTAAGTTAATTTATTGGTGTTGAAAACAAAAAAAAAAAAATATTAAGGGCGGGTACGTGGCACCAGTTGGGGAGAGGTAAGACTACAATGTGACTAAATTTATTTCCATTTCATGGTTGGAGGCACTCTCAATCTGCTCAAGCTAAGGGCCAATAAAAGCATACCTAATGCCTCCTAACCTCGTAAAACTTTTAACTCTTTTACAACTTCTCTTCCCCCTCACTAACTACTCTCCCACTCTCTTACAACCCCAACTCGTAAAGTCAAATTAAAGTTTGGTCTGGAGCAGTTGTCTGCCTTTTTTTTTTTTTTCTTCTTTCCTGTAAAAGTAGAGTGGAAAATATTCATTACGTCTTTCTAGATCAGCGGTCGTCAACCTCATCTCAAACAAGTAGTTTTTTTTAATTTTAAGTAGGTAGGATTATTACTCAGAAGAAATAAATAAATTATTTCCTATAAGCAAATAAGAAAATAATCAATGTGTAACTAATGGACACAAATCTTAGCCATTTTTTCAGATTTCCCTTTAGGAAAATCAGATATTGAGGTCGTACTCCTCACGCGATTTTCGAAACATTTATTCAAATGTCCACCGATCCTACCCAGGAGATGACGAAAATGAGGTCAGTAGTGTCTTATATCAGCTTTTGGAAAACCTGCTTAGTTTAGGCAGCTCCTGCTTGTCGTTCTTTTTAGCAGATTTAGCTATTGAGATCGTACTCATGACGCGAGTTTTGAAAGCAAATGTCCATCGATCCTAACCAGGAGATGACGAAAATGAGGTCCGTTCAATGTATATATATATATATATATATATATATATATATATATATATATATATATATATTTAACTTTGTGGAGTTGTGTAAACACAAGGGTAAGTATTGTTTTCGAATGTATGTTGAATCGGTGGTAGTATGAATTGAGTGAACCATGTCATGTTGCTAATTGTGTAATGTAGAAGTCTGTCTGGGTGTATTTGTTGTAGAAATATGTGTTAATGTTTGGAATGGAAACTTATAAATGTTGTCCTTTAAGACAAAGGAAAAGAGAGGATATATATATATATATATATATATATATATATATATATATATATAATTATGTCATGTAGCAGTATTAGCAGATTTCTCTTAAGTGAAAGTTCGTTAATGGCTGAAATCTAACCAGTGGGAGGGGGAGATAGATGGGGTAATCAGACGCAATCTTACTGCAAATAAAAAGTACAATTCTTCTTATTCTGGACCCAATATATTTATATATTCTTTAAATTTTATGGCCAGGGTCTCCAATAAAAACATTTTTTCCGGTGCATACGTTATTGTAACTGCCCTACATGTTTCATGGTTTATTTGCCACCTCTTCAGGGGCTATCCCTTTTAAAAGAAAAATATACAAATATTATTAACAACATTAATTTAACACATCCCTTAATAATTCTTTTGCTATATATTGTATTAGTAGGTGCCTACATCTATGATATATTTATTAAATCTAATTATAAATTGCTACTTACATTTCTGAAGTTCTCGTTGACCTTTTACATAACGTTGCGACTGTCCTCACAGAGGAGGCATATGATTAAAAGGTTCCGGAGGTAGGTTAAGTCAGCTGACTAAAAATAGATTATTTACAAATCAATCTTGAACTCCATTATTTCGCGTCATAATTTAGAGTCGATTAATTTAAGATAAAATGTTATAGAATATATGATTGAGGTATTTGATTTCTGTTTTTTTGTTAACTGCCCTTTTTCTATTTTTTATTATGTGAATGTTCTCTTTTATTTTCCGTTTATTATTATTTATTTCTTTATCAATTATTTGAACTTTTTCAAACTGTTGTTTTTTATTGGAGACCCTTGCCATAAAATTTGAAGAATATATATAAAGTACTATAAATAGTGTTATATGCATTTATTCTCTATCTTTAATATTAACTGAGATATTGGACTTTTTTTTTAGTTTTATCCTTCAGGTGAAACCCCACTCATGTCATATTATTAATAAGCTTTTATATCATGAACCACTTTATTGAATACTTAAATACTAAATATTGTTTTCATTGAACCGTCGTCAATTAAGATTTTGCGACGTGAATTGCAAAAGATTTATTTCTTCTATAACATACTCTATATTCAATTGTATCATTACACACTAAAGATCATATTAGTTAATGTCTGAAATCGGGAGGGAGGATTTTGAAAATTCGAAATATCTCCCTTAATATGAGTTGTATCGCAAAATGTTAAAGAACTAAGCTTGTGAGGCTGTTGATGCTCTACAATTGTGTTCTATACAGTTTTTCGTAACTCAAGTATTAAGTGGATTATTTGTACTTTCTTGTATTCAGCCTTCAATAAGCCCCCCCCCCGACCTTTTTATCACGGGTTTTTTTTTTACATAGAAATAGAGTATATCTGATGAGATGAGATCACCAGTGTGTCATACAAGCACTTGGGAAACCTGCTTAGTTCACGCAGCCCCTACGTGATGGACTGTTAGTTATTTATGTGCCATCCTTAGTTAAAGGGACTATTTTTAAAATAATTTCAGAAGGGAGTAGGGAAGCATGAATTTATTTGAATAACTTCATCATATCTTATCTTTTATTTTATTCTTTTCTTTATACCCAGAGTAGGGAGGAAATTCTAATGTCTACCCTGAGGATGTCATCGCCTTCATCCTTCTGCACAACGCTTGGCTCTTCATAAAATGCAAATCCACCTAACAAAGGATTGGAGGCTTCTAGTGGATCGGATGCAGCTGGAATATATTGATGAGATTCACTAGCTTGATTCATGTTTATTTAGACTTGTCGCTGTGCCATCCCTATCGCTGAATCATTCATTTCGAGAAGGCCCTTTAAAATAAATGATGTGTCAAGATCTCAATCTTTCATCCTTTCATCCTATGTCTATGACGCTTACCACAGGAGAAAACACATTGGAAAAGAAAATCATTCGTAACAACCCGGAAAACTGCCTCTTCCAACCAATATGGCACCATTTAAAGGCCATATTGAAAATACACTTAATTTTAAAACAGATACGAGGAGTTTAAATACCTATTATGCCGAGGTTTTAAATATATTAAAATAGATCCACTAGATAAAGGTATAGTATAGTCTAATATAGCTTAGTTCTAATTAAAGTTATAGAACCTACCTGGTTTTAAGATAGACAGAAATTACCACATTGTTTGAGTCCAATTATCTTAAGTTACAGGGTAAAATTCCTTGTCAAATATATAGTGCCTCAAAGAGAATACCTATCATTGGTAAATATTTTGGATTAAAACAATGAAAATAAAGTTAATGATGTTTTTTGTTTCTTATCAAAATTTTGCGAAAATGAACAGTATTAAAGAAAGAATTTTATTTTTTTTTTTATGGAAGTGCTTAAACAACTATAATCGGCACATTATTTATTACATACAGTAATACTTATTATTATTATTCTGTTTGTTATAAATCTTAGAGAAGAATTATGTTAATTTGTAAACTTTTCATATACCAACATGCTATTTTTTAGCAGATTTCCCTTAAGGGAAATCAGCTATTGAGGTCGTACTCATGACGCGACTTTCGAAAAATTTCTTCAAATGTCCATCGATCCTACCCAGGAGATGACGAAAATGAAGTCTGTTCAAAATTATATATATATATATATATATATATATATATATATATATATATATATATATTTGTCTGTTAACGCTCTAGCGGTCGTAATTTTTGTTTGATCGTTACAAAACTCGGAATTTAATCGTTTTATGTAAAAAGAAAGATCAAGTTCGTTAATGGCTGAAATCGGACCAGTGGGAGTGGGGTTTAGAGGGGGGGATTTTTGAAAATTCAAAATATCTCCGTTATTATGCGTCGGATCGAAAAATTGTATAGAATCAATGTTATTGTAAATTAAATTTACTATAAATATTGTTCTATACATTTATTCTGTATCTTGAATATTAACCGAGATATTTGCATTTGTATTCTGTGTGTGGTCGGCGGAACCCCGCCATGTTCCGGACTTTCCGCCGAGAGCTCTGGTGGCCGTTTCCGGGACTATTCGTCCCTCGTGAATAGGTTTAGAGATCCCATCCTACTAGAGCTGTTATTGGGCAGATTTCTCTACTGTAAAACTTCATGTGGGAAATCTGCTTAGTTTACGCAACCCCTGCGTGACGGACTTTTTTATTAAATTAATTGAGTACAGGTAGGACATTAAAACTGCCTGAAATATTATCTGAGAAGTTCTTTCAGACAGTTTTAATGTCCTACCTGTTTTTTTATTATTCTCCTTTTTGGTTTTATTGAATTAAGAGAATAATTTAAAATTTGCCTAGGTACTGTTAGTTTTTAGAAAAATTATAGATGTCTTAATATATGAGAGACAATGATTACTAAATAAATTTTAACCAGTATGTTGTAGCATTGTGAATGCCCAGGAGGGCGAAACATTTCCCTGTTAAAATTAATAAAAAGGGTTAAAGTACCCAGTAAACGATGTTTGAAAAATTTGATTACGAATTGTACTAATCAGATTTCCCACGTGCTGGAACGACGCTCTGTTAATCTCACCTCACCATTTATTATTCTCTATTTCTGTCGTAATAAGAAATTTGAATTGAAATATAAGCTGGACATGAGATGTTTAGCGAGTCTGTTACTGAATGAGAAGTCCGTCACGCACGGGCTGTATTAACTAAGCAGATTTCTAACGTGCGTCACGTATTTTCATTTATCTCAAAACGTTAGAGTTAAATGAAAACATTATTGGGTATTCGGGCTTCAAATAAAGTGCTTCATAATATGCACTTATTTCGAAATTACACCCTCTAAACCCGCCCTCTCCCTTGGCCGATTTCAGCGATTAACGAATTTGATCTTCCTTTTTACATAAAACGCATAAATACCAGATTTGGTAACGATCTAAAAAACAACACGATCGCTAGAGCGTTAACAGACAAATATATATATATTTATTTTTTTATATCATTTTGAACGGACCTCATTTTCGTCATCTCCTGGGTAGGGTCGGGTCGAAGGGGACATTTGAGGAAATTTTTCAAAACCGCACCATGAGCACGACCTTAATAGTTGATTTCCCTTAAGGGGAATCTGCTAAAAAAGATAACAGCAGATCAGAAATCTGCATAGTTTAAGGACCCCGTCCGTGAGGAACTTTTTTTTAAAATATTCCATTGAAGTGCAGGGTGGAGTAGGTGGGTCTCCAGCTGGAGCAGGTGGAAAGGTCCGCCAAAACCGAATATTAACCATATGCAAGCTCCGCCCAATTTGAAGATGTAGGTCACTCTTCCCAACAGCCACCCCCTCCCGTTTTTCGCTCTGTAGAATCTTTAAATTTAAACGAGAACTTCTTTCTACTTCATACGACAAAGCCAATTATGTCCATGCAGTGTTTGAATAAATTGATATCTGCACCTTATCCTTACTGAGACCAAAGAGAAAATCCTTAAGGTTCCTTTTAAACGATCAAAATGTTTGTCACATATTACGTGTTTGACAAGCAATTTGGTGGTCTGCAGCCTTATTTGTTATGTTTGACAAACAATCTAATGTGTTTGACGGAGTTTTTGATTGGTGGACGTGTTTGTTAAAAAATATTTGAGAAGGTGGTATAGACTTCTGCATAACAGTGTCCTCTTTTTAGCAAATTTCCTTTAAGGGTAATCAGCTATTCAGAATGTACTCATGACGCAACTTCCGAAAAATTTCTCAAATTTATATATATATAGACAGATATATATACAAGAGACTTGGCGTGCTATGTGACACTTGAAGAATCTTTTCAGTCCATATTCAACCTCGTTACCTTCTCCAGTACTTCTCCAGCGACCATAACTTTGGAATTTCTAATGGAATGACATACTTTTTGTGAAGGATTCTTGTAGAAAATCAAATTATAAAACAAGTTTATATCGATAAAATTTTCGATTTGACGCATCATTTAGCCGTAAAATGGACAAATCTTTATTTCAGAAGCGGTACGTTTAATTACGTAGTAATTATTTTTAAAAAGAATACATTTTTCAACTTGCACAGTTTCATGTAAAAAAAAAAAAACAAAATTAAAAACGGTGCGGAATCTTCCAGAGAAGAATCATGGGCCCACATTTTTTCGATAAAACATTAAATGGTCCAGTCATCAAACGTGTCCTAAATGGCGTGTTACTAAACTAAATAGAAGACAAACCCCTGATTGAAAGAAATGAAATTGGACAGCAGCTTGACAGATCTCCTTCCCACGTCTCAATCACTACTCCATAATGTACTTCTCAACAATAAGAAAATCTTACCCCAATGCAGTATCCACCGCAGCTTGCACATTGAGTGGTCTCCTGATCTGACAGAAATGGATTATTTTCTATGGGGGAGAGTCAAAGACATCTCTACCAGAATAGGTCGCAGAATATTGGCGGCTTGAAATATAAAATTAGATTAGCGACAAATTTAATTCCAGTAGCAGAAATACACAGTGCCAAAGGGATTTGCCAGATACGGTCTTTTGAAGTGCTTAAATGAGGAAGGACGCATTTTCGAATATTTGTATAATTACTATTTATTTTTATTAATAATTATAAATATTAATATTATTTTATTAATATTTGTAAATAATAATTACTAGTATTTTCAGTGCAAACAAAAGACTGGTTGCTATTTTTTTGAATGGAGCTATGTGGTGGAAAAATGTATTCCTTTGAGAAAAATAACTACACAATTAATTCAGAATAAATTAATTCTAAGAACGTTTTCGTTATGTCGATGTTATTGCATATTAACAAAAAGCTGTTTCAATTTTGAAAATTCATAATATCTCCGTTATTGTGCGTCGGGTAGAAACATTGTGCTTAAAACCAATCTTATTGCAAAATAAAAAAATCTATAAATGGTTGTTCTATGCATAATTTCTGTATCATGGATACTAACCGAGATATATGTATTTTACAGTTTCTGGCTTTCAGTAAACCTCTACTCCTACTCATATTAATATCATGCCATGTCATATTAATAATAAGCTGCTATACCATGGACCATTTCATTACAAGGTTAAATACCAAATATTGTTTTCCTTAAAGTTTTACTTTGTGATATATATATATATATATATATATATATATATATATATATATATATATATAATACGTTATTTTGATCTCCCCCCTCCTTATTTTGTTCTTAGATTACTAACATTTGATTGATTAAGATAAAGATTATTATGAATCATTATAAATTACAGCACTAGCTATAGTAAATAGTTTACAAGAAAATGAATGTGTTATATTCTGATTTATTTCATTAATTGTTTTTCTTTCCCGTCTAGAATATTTCAATCTATTCAGCCATTAATGTAAATCCGCTAAAAGTTACAAAGATGTCTGAGTAGCATACAAGGTTCAAACAATGTATTCCAAGCACTAATAAACATTTTTTTGCGGCCACCTCGGAGAACAGTAGCCCGATCCCTCTAGTCTCACGTTAATATATCAGTCAAAAATTCCAAAAAGAAAGGGCAGAGAGTTTGTGGTCTTGAGAAGGGAGTGGACTTTAAGAGGGTCCAACGCCTTGGTTTATGATGGCAAAAACTGAGGGGAAGGCCGGCTGGGATTTGGTCTGATTGATTGACGACATCCTCAAGGCACTCCCAACCCCACCTTCCAGCTCTTCCAATTTCCATCTTCTCGCTCCAGCTGTTCGTCTTAAATATGTCCATTTGCTCCACGTCGCCCGCCGGATACTGGCCCTCTTTTTTTGTTTCGAATAACAATATTTTAAGGTTGAGAGACTTTTAGGTATCACGATGACAAAAACATGAAGCAGACGAGAACGAATGTATTCAGGAACACATTGAGAAGAATTTATATCTCAGATGTATGACACACAGATGTACTTGGATTTTAGCCGTAGTCCCTTAAGGAAAAACAACTACTGAGCTTGTACTCATGACGGGAATTTCGAAAAGTGGCTTCAAATGTCCAACGATCCTATCCAAGAGATGACGGAAATGAGGTTCGTTCAAATATATAAATCTGTTAAAGCTCTAGCGGTCGCAAATTTGCGTGCGAATGTGTGTGGGCGTGGGAGTTCGTCTGTGCACAATTATTCAAATGATATATATTCGTCTGCCACCACGGGCTGCGTAAACTAAGCAGATTTCCCACGGGTTGGTATGACATACTACTGATCTCTTCTCACCATATAATTTCTATTTCTATGTGAAAGTCTGATAACTACAAGTGGTGGGAGGGGGGTTATGAAGGCTGAAAGCAGGAAAGTTCGAATAACTCTTTTAATGTTAGAGATAAGCAAAAATGTATATAAAAATAATTGTAAAGTATCAATAGTTGTGTGTTATCATTTTCAATCCAACTCAAATTAACGGATACACTTCGAATTAGCATCCAGATTTTGTCAATGTCTAGGCTACATATGAATTCCAAGCCCAAATGGAATAGTAAACCTGGTATTTTCCATCATAAGGCAGGCAAAAGTCCATCACGCATGGGCTGAGTAATCTAAGCAGATTTCCCAAGTGATGGTATGAGATACTATTGATCTCTCCTGAAATTGTCGATTTTTAAATAGAAATCCAAAAATTGGAATTTGGGGTTTACTGAAGGCCGACATGTATGGAACAATAATTGTAGATCATCAAAAGTCGGTTAATCGTATCAAATTGGACACATCACAATTTCTCCTAATAATAATAAAGATATTTTGAATTATCGAATTCCTCCCCTCTAACCCCACCCTCCACTATTTCCGATTTCAGCCATTAACAAATCGTGATCTTTAGTGTTGAATGAAACTGTTAAATATCGAGTGCCGTATAGATCAGATAAACCTTTTCGAGTCTGGACAGGAAACTTATTGACGACGTCATCACACTACATATTTCCAGGTATCACATACAGTAAGAGTTCAATGAAAACTATGTTTTGTATAAGGACTTCAAATAAGGGGATTAACAGCTTATTTTTAATATGCCATGAGTAGAAGTGAGGGGTTTGTTGATGGCCGAAAACTAAAAAATGCAAATATTTCGGTTAATAATTAAGATAATGAAAAAAAAAACGTTCATAACAACATTTATAGAACATTTCATTTGCAATAAGATTGGTTCTCGCTAATGCCCCCACCCCGATGGTTTGATTTCAAGATCTGACGAACTTCATATTTAGTTTTACATAGAACGTTTAAATATCGAGTTTGGCAATGACCAACAAAAATTGCGACTGTTAGAGCGTTAAGAGAGACACACACACACACACACATATATACACACACACACACACATATATATATATATATATATATATATATATATATATAATTGTGTTTTCGACTAGTTTATATTTATATAAGGCTTTGTTGTTGTTTCTTGGAGTTTTGGTCAATGTTGGTAAAAAAAAAAATTATTTTATGCCAATATTACGAGAATATTTATTTTCTCTTCTTCAGGGCTGTAAAAATACAGGTACTACTTAATATATATTGCACATCGTTATTATACTATAGTGTAACAGGTGGTTTTTATGTTATTTCTAGTTACCAAGACTAGAAACACTTAAAAATTATTGTACATTATGTATTGCACTTCTGGTTACATTAGGAACACTGGTTTTAGCCTTCCTTGGTCTGTTTTACAACCAATGTTCCTAATGTAACCAGAAATGCAATGCATAATGTACAATATAATGTCATTCTAAGCATTTTCCCGTAACCCAAATATTGGGGGGGAGTAATTCGTACTTATTGGTTTACAGTCAGAATATGTGGTGAGATGAGATCACTGTTGTATTATACTGCTTAGTTTACGCAGCCCCAGCGTGGCGGACTTTTTAAAGAAGGACATACAAGTAATTTATGATTTACAAGTCACATCAACTTTATAATACCCACAAGATTATTATTATTTTTTTTTTTACAATAAATAATTTCTTATTGTGTGCAGAGCTAGGTAGAGAGAGAGTGAGGGTGAGTAAACGGGGCAGGTAGGTGTTGATCTGAAGAGAGAGTGTGAGCCTGCATAGATTAAGCTACCGGGCACCCAGTGTCCATACATTACCCCGCTCAGGGGATTAGGGACCCAACCTCACGCTGGGGACAAATACCGCATTTCTCACGTCTTTAGGGACAATATAAAATAAAGTCCGGCTCCCTGAAGGAAACAGATTTCCCAAGTGATTCTATGACACACTACTGAGCTAGCTCATCTTACTACAAATTCTCTATTTCTAAGTAAATCCCCGACGAGAAGTGGCGAGGGGGAGGAGAGGAGAGGGTGAAGGAGTACATATACAATGTAAAATAGAAGGCATCACGCACCAGGGAAACGGGGAAAAATATGTGCCTACTATTTTACAATTACAAATTGATGGACTGGTGGTTCTTTGATAATTCAAAATATTTTTATGAGTAAAATCGAAAAATGTTACAGAACCTTGTGATAAACTACTGTAGCTGTGCAATTATTGTATAAAGTTTCTCGGAACTCAAATATTAAGCTAGTTCATTGCATTTTCCTGTTTTGAGACTTCAATGAACCCCTACTATTGCTCTGCGGGTTTTCAACATAGATATAGAGAATAAAATAGAAGCTGAGTTCTCTTAAGGGAAATTGAGGTTGTTTTTAGGGACAATATGCAATAAAGTCCGGCTCCCTAAAGGAAACAGATTTCCCAAGTGATGGTATGACACACTACTGATCTCATCTTACTACAAATTATCTATTTCTAAGTAAAACCCCGACGAGAAGGGGGCGAAGGAGAGGGTACTGAACTTTGCACATCTGAACATGCATAGAACAACAATTGTAGGCAATCAATAGTTTAAGAAGATTGGTTCTTTAACATTTTACGATCTGAGTCATTATAACGGAGATATTTTGAATTTTCGAATACCCCCATTATTGCAGGTCCAATTTCAGCCAATAACAAATATTATATTTAGTGTTGACTATGACGGTTAAATATCGAGTATGGCATAGATCAAATAAACTTTTTTAAAATTTCCGAGAATACAAATAAAATTTTAATTGGTGACGTCACACACAACGAATTGGCATATAACTCACAAAGTAAAAGTTTTTGTTTTCGCACACTCTAACTCTTAAAGAAACTAGAAATCATGGGTAATCGGATTGACTTCTTGAAATGATATAGAGCAGCACAGGCCGAGCATCAACCTGGAACTAATGGTTTGTAAGATGATATTGTATTTATAGCCTGTACTATTATAAGGGGGGGGGGCGGGTTGGGTGAAATTAAACATGAAAAACTCTAAAGGCTGTGAAAACAAAATTTTGTATGGTAGTTGAGGTGAGGAGGCAAGGCAAAATGGATAAAATAGGAGATGAGAGACCACACGCACACACGAGAGAGAAGAGACAAAGGCATCCAGAGACAGAGACAGAGATAGCCAGAGGCAAAGGAAACCAGAGACAGAGACAGCCAGAGACAGAGGCAGCAGGAGATATTGTATTTATAGCCTGTACTATTATAGGGGGGGGGGGGCTGGGTGGGTGAAATTAAACATGAAAAACTCTAAAGGCTGTGAAAAACAAAATTTTGTATGGTACTTGAGGTGAGGAGGCAAGGAAAAATGGATAAAATAGGAGATGAGAGACCACACGCACACACGAGAGAGAAGAGACAAAGGCAGCCAGAGACAGAGGCAGCCAGAGACAGTGACAAAGGCAGCCAGAGCCAGAGACAGCCAGAGACAGAGGCAGCCAGAGACGGAGTCAGAGATAGCCAGAGACAGCGAGAGACAGAGGTAGCAGGAGATATTGTATTTATAGCCTGTACTATTATAGGGGGGGGGGCTGGTTGGGTGAAATTAAACATGAAAAACTCTAAAGGCTGTGAAAAACAAAATTTTGTATGGTAGTTGAGGTGAGGAGGCAAGGCAAAATGGATAAAATAGGAGATGAGAGACCACACGCATACACGAGAGAGAAGAGACAAAGGCAGCCAGAGACAGAGACAGAGGCAGCCAGAGACAGTGACAAAGCCAGCCAGAGCCAGAGACAGCCAGAGACAGAGGCAGCCAGAGACGGAAACAGAGGTAGCCAGAGACAGAGGTAGTCAGAGAGGGAGACAGAGGTAGCCAGAGACAGAGGTAGTCAGAGAGGGAGACAGAGATAGCCAGAGACAGAGGCAGCCAGAGAGGGAGACAGAGGTAGCCAGAGACAGAGGTAGTCAGAGAGGGAGACAGAGATAGCCAGAGACAGAGGCAGCCAGAGACGGAGACAGAGATAGACAGAGACAGCCAGAGACGGAGACAGAGGTAGCCAGAGACAGAGACAGCCAGAGATGGAGACAGAGGTAGCCAGAGACAGAGGCAGCCAGACAGGGACAGAGACGGAGACAGAGGCAGCCAGAAACAGAGACAGCCAAACAGGGACAGAGTCAGATAGACAGCTAGAGGGAATTAAAATAGCCTCCCCCTAGTTTGAATTAACTAGTAGAAAAAGAAGACATTTTCCACGGTTTTGGGTCAATTGCTACTGGTGTGCTTAAAATTAACAATAGAGATATTAACTATAAATATGAATTGAAATTCTATAAAGTAGAATTGTACTAAGTCGTTGCAATGTAATGTTAATACAATTTTGAGTATAGTATAAAACTGTATTGGAATCCCGTTGTGCAGACGCAGTGGCATTCCATTTGCAGGACGCCTGTGACTGTTGCCGAGTTTAAATATGTGCTCACCACTCCAAACTTTATTGAACTTAAGCTTCACCTCACTACTCGACTCCTACTTGAGCAGTAACGACGAGCTATTGTGACAAATTAAATACGGGTTACAAAAATGCAAAAAAAGAAAGTGGAAAGAACCACTTGTATAAAGGTCAGCAGCATTAACGTAAAGCGGGAGTAAAGAAGGTTAAAAAAAAAAGAGACGGAGTACTTAGAATGGGCGTATTATATATATTTAGAAGCAGTGGGGTTTACATTCGAGCCTGCATATCTGCATCAAGACACTAGAAAAACCAGAATTCCTTAGCTCCTACAACAGCCGTCATAAAAAGTAAATGATCCAAGTATTAAGCGTATATAATAGCTAAGCATAGGCCAGACGATGCAGTAGTAACTTTATAACTTACGCTAAACGTTAGATTGCTTCATAATAACTTATACATACCGCGGTACATTAAGATCCATCATTTTATAGCATCCATTAAATAGGATAAGTCTGTAAAATTATTTCATTATTAATAATAACTTAAATGCTTCAATATAAGACTTAATTACTATTCCTGGTGTTATTATGCCTAAATAGTAGTTTCAACTAATAATTGTCTTTGAAGGTTCACATTCTGTTGAAGTTCTTCATTACTTATAAAACTAATAATTAAGTCTTTAGTGTGTGAGCCAACTGGCCTGGGAATGAAATGACCTGGGGTGGATATTAGCAGATTTCCCTTAAGGAGGTCGTACTCATGATGGGATTTTCGAAATTTTACTTCAAACGTCCATCGATCCTACCCAGGAGATGAGCTCCGGGAAGGAAATTGAGTGATAAAGGGCATCCGATGAGCCAAGGATAAAGAAAATATTTCTATCCGACTCATAAAGTCCGTCACGCAGGGGCAGCGTTAACTTAGCAAATTTCCCACCTGCGCCAAATATTTGTATTTACCTCAAAAAGTACAATGAGACCAATACTTGGTATTTGAGCTTAGAATAAAGTAGTTCATGATAGTAGCTTATTGTTATTATGACAAGAATAGGAGTTTTAGGAGGGTTTACTGAAGGCTGAGAACTAAACAATTCAAATATCTTGGTTAATATTCATGATAGATAAAATATTTATATAACAACATTTATAGGCAATTAAATTTTCGATAATAGTGCTTCTATACGTTTTTTCGATCGGACTTATAATAAAGAAGATATTTCGATTTTTCGAAATTCCTCCCCCCAGTCCGATTTCAGCCGTTAACGAACTTGATCTTTCTTTTTACATAAAACAATTATTAGTTTTGAACGGACCTCATTTTCGTTGTCTCCTGGGCAGGATCGATGAACGTTTGAAGACATTTTTTTCAAAAATCGCGTCACGAGTACGAGCATAATAGCTGATTTCCCTTAAGGGAAATCTGCTAAAAGAACGTCCAAGTGGTACTGCTATAAGATATGCAGGAAAGAGGTGGGTCTTTTGTGCTTCAGTCAAACAAAAGAAATTAAAAAAAATGTGGAGAGAGTAGAAGTAGATTAGATTCGTATTTATACAAATTTATTTGGAGGAGGAGGTACGAGAAAGAAGGTTTCTTTAGTAAGATATTAGAAAACATTGCTGATTTTTGTCCACAGATTTACTTCAAATTATGTTTTGTACTGCGGTTATTTATAAATATACACATGTTTTGTTACGAATATTTTATTTAATACCATAAATAACAGATATCTAAAAATAATCTCCAGGCGTTTTCTGAGACAAACCATCTCCGTAAACAACACAACAACCCCCACCTGATGAAGCCGGTTGTAATAACGGAAAAATATTGTGGATAGCTCACACGACACCACTGGAGCTAAGCTGAGTTTTAAACCCGTAGTATACATTTAGTGTATAAAGACATAAACCTCTTAAATTTATTTTTAAACGAAGAATTTCTTTCTGTAGATTCGATACATTCGAGCAGAACTTTAACGATTATTCTCCTGAAAATAATACACTTTCTCGAAATATTTATGTTTATGCTGGAGGGTTTGAAGCATATTCTTGGTTCTTCTTATATGATTCATTAAATTCATTAAAAGGGTGGTAACCTGTAGATAACCCGTCCTAATTAGTCTTAGTTGCAAAAAGTGGACGTTAATAAATAATTTAATTTAATTTTTATATGATTATAATATGATAATTTTAATTTTTATATGAAGATGAGTTATACTATTTCTGTAAAATAAGTTCATGTTTTGTTTCAAAACCGTATTGTTTGATACATATATATTGAATGAAAAGACATTATATTTGACTCCCTAATAAGTAGACAGACAGGAGTCTCTCGACTTTCTATTGAACATAAACCTTCTTGCTGTCTTACGTTAACAGACTCAGGAAATAACCATAGCATATTATCAATAGAGTTTTCATTGAGAGATATTACTTAGCTTGTTTTAATAAGCTCCTTACTTTGAGCTTAGCGCCTAGAGATAAGTAAGCATCTATTGAGGTCCTACACATGACAGTATTTTCGAAAAATTTCCTCAAATGTCCATCGATCCTGCCTAGGCAATGACGAAAATTGAGTTTCGTTCAAAATTATATATATATATATATATATATATATATATATATATATATATATATATATATTAGTATAAATGCTAGTACAAAATTTTTGTATCTATAAATGTTGCTATATATTTTTTTCCTGTATCATGAATATTAACGGAGATATTTGGATTTTTTGTTTTCAGGCTTCAATAAACCCGCAGAACTACTAACGTCAACAAAAAGCTGTTATATTCTGAAACACTTTATTTTAAGCTTAGATACCACGTATTGTTCTCATTTAACTTTTCCTTTGTGAGATATACGTATATACGTTGTGTGAAGACACCGCCATTTAAGATTTTACGTCCTTTTATTGAAAATGTTTATTTGTTCCACACCATACTCGATATTTAACTGTTCCCCGTCCTGTGACGCGGAATAGAGGGGTGGGTTTCGAAAGGAGGGGAATTCGAAAATTCAAAATATCTTTGTTATTATGAGTCGGATGGAAAAATGTTTTAGAACCAATCTTGTTAAACTCTTGATGTTCTACAATTGTTGTACTATGCGTTTTCTGTCAAATATTATTAGAACTATTAGTAACCTTCTAGTAGTAGTAGTAGGCTTGTTTTCAGCCTACAATAAACTACTAGGTGGGAGCCGAAGTTGTCGGGAGGCTAAGATAGCTAAAATTGTGTTAACTTACGTCCTGTAAAATATTTGA
The DNA here is from genome assembly GCA_019009955.1 of Riptortus pedestris. Taxonomy (NCBI): domain Eukaryota; kingdom Metazoa; phylum Arthropoda; class Insecta; order Hemiptera; family Alydidae; genus Riptortus; species Riptortus pedestris. The sequence continues at coordinate 88,723,515 of CM032233.1, forward strand.
ATTGTTTTCTACTCACATTTACTACTATGTACTATATAACTCAGCTCACAATGTGTACTAGGATGTGCAATAGGATTGGTTTTTGACAGGAAATATGTTCATTAGTAATGGTATTTATTTATAATAAATGTTATGCATGATTATAATTTGAACTATTCACGGTCTGTCAAACAGTGGGGAGGGATTGATTAGGGACTTTCCATCATTTTCATTTATTCTTCAAAACTGAAATTTCTATTCTATAAGTCCCCAACCTGACCTTTAGGGGAAAACAATACGCCCAGGCGGGAAGTGTCGTCGAAATTTGAATGAGAAGTAGAATATACGGTGAGATGACATGCTGGTATTCTCGGAGTGGTAGGGAAATCTGCTTAGTTTGTACTGCCCCTGCGTGACGGACGTTTCTACTAATCTACTACAAATGAAGGCTAACCTTACCTAAAACTCTTTAAGAAAATAAGACGATTTCATGAAGAATTGTAGATCCGACGTTTCGGCAGCCACAAACAGCCTATATAATCCAAAAATGTATAGGATTTCAGAAGTTAATTTTCAAATTCGCTTTCTGAAAACAGACTTTTGGTTTACAGTGAAATATAACTATATAAAATATTTCTTAATATTTTTGTTGATCGTTTAAAGCATATGTGGGCAACCACCGGCCCGCGAGAGTACTTATAAGTGCGAACAGTTCTTTTCAATGATAAAAGTTAATAAATCAAAACATCGTACAAGACTGACTAACGATAATTTGGAAAATTCTGTAGGCCTTTGTATCAGTGGAATTAATCCAAACATCGATGGATTAGTTTCCCAAATTCAAGCTTAAGTGTCTCATTGATTTCCGTGTCGCTGTTTAACTTTCGTTGTTGGTAATAATTCCAAATTTATCGATTTAATTATAATGCTGAACCTATTTTTTTCATTTAATTTTGTTATTTTTAATAAATTCTATTATAATTACATTGTCGAATAATTTTATGTCTGATATATATCGTTAAAAATTATAAACACTACTTTAAAATGCACTACTTTTAAAAGCGGCCCGCGAACGTATTTGCACACTAAAGTTTGGCCCGCAACATGTCAAAGGTTGCCCACACCTGATTTAAAGTATTGTTCCAGATTGATGAATGTTTTCCAAATAATGTTGTATATGAATAAATTCCAGAGAATGGTTAAATAAAAGCCGGAATACCTAAATAAATTAATACAAAATAATCATAATCGAAGTTCAATCTACGAGCGAGTTGAAGCCTCAATTACAAGCTAGGTGGCACGTTGGGGCAAGATATGAAAACTGTTTTCAGCAGTCCAAATCTTTATAATCAAGATAGTCTGAGTTGTTTTTCTGACGATTTCCGTAATTGACTACAATTGTTGAGAAGCGTGGGACAATTTTAGTTGTCTAGGAATGCATAATTCGGCCCAGAACATAATATTACGTCTGGACAGAAAATATATACAAACTAGCTCTGGCCAAAAAAAAAAGAAAAGAAATTTAGTTTTCCTTCTTCCTGGAATTAAGGAATCAATGCGACAAATAACTTCTAAAATTGCTAAGCATGACGGCAAGACTCTATTACATTGTCACGATTCCAATCGTCCACAAAAATTGGACATTTATTATTCAATATCCAATAGAATGTTAGACTCGCCCCACAATGTGTACTGTTAAGCCGAGCATCTGAGACTTTTACATTTTAGCAAGTGACCCTTAAGGGAATTCTTCTATTGTGAATGTACTCCAGACGCAGTTTTCAAATGCCATCAATATAATCCCTCCGGGCCAAATTTTGATTTTAGCAGATATCCCTGAAGGGAAATCAGCTAATGAGGTCGTACTCATGACGCGATTTTCGAAATTTTTCTTCAAATGTCCATCGATCTTACCCAGGAGATGACGAAAAAACTGTATATATATATATATATATATATATATAGATATATATATATATAGATATATATATATATATATATATATATATGTCTGTTACTGTTCTAGCGGTCGCAATTCTTCTTAATCGTTACCAAACTCGACATTTAGTCGTTTTATGTAAAAAAGTCCGTCATGCAGGGGCTGCGTAAACTAAGCAGACTTCCCACGTGAAGTTTTACAATAGAGAAATCTACCCAATAACAAGTGTAGTAAGTAGTAAGAGATCACTAAACTTACACACGAGGGACGAATAGTTACGAAAACGGCCGCCAGAGCTCTCTTCCCACAGACCAAACAGCTCACTCCTGCCGACCAATGCAGAATACAAATGCAAATATCTCGGTTAATATTCAAGATACAGAATAAACGCATAGAACAATATTTATAGTAAATTTAATTTGCAATAAGATTGATTCTATACAATTGTTCGATCCGACGCATAATAACGGAGATATTTCGAATTTTCCGAAAATCCCTCCTCTAAACCCCCCCTCTCACAGGTCCGATTTCAGCCATTAACGAACTTGATCTTCCTTTTTACATAAAACGATTAAATTCCGAGTTTGGTAACGATCAAACAAAAATTGCGACCGCTAGAGCGTTAACAGACAAATATATATATATATATATATATATATATATATATATATATATATATATATATAACTAAAATATTGAACGGACCTCATTTTCGTCATCTCCTGGGTAGGATCGTTGGACATTTGAAGAAAGTTTTCGAAACTCGCGTCATGAGTACGACCACAATAGCTGATTTCCCTTAAGGGAAATCTGCTAAAAGAAAGATGAAATTCGTTAACGGCTGAAATCAGACTAGGGGGAGGGGGGTTTAGAGGGGGAGAATTGTGAAAATTCGAATTATCTCCGTTACTGATACGTCGGATCGATAAATTGTACAGCGTCAATCTTATAGCAAATTAAATGTACTATAAATATTGTTATATACATTTATTCCCTATCTTGAATAATAACAGAGATATATGCATTTTCCAGTTTTCAACCTTCAGCAAACCCCCACTTCTACTCATGTTACGTAAACAATACTCAGTTATATAATAAACCAGATCATTCGAAGTTTATATACCATATATTCTTTACAAGAGACAGTTATTATACGAGATACATGAAATGTGGTCTGGTGACCCCACCCCCCTCCTTAAGGTTTTGGACTACTTAAATTTGATTGACTGAGATAATAATTATTCTGATTCATTATAAATTACAGTACTAGTAGATATAGTAAATAGTTTTCAATCAAATTAATACAATCAATAAATAGTTGGCAGAACTGTTTGTTTACATTTCAGACGCTTCCTGTAAGAAGGTATCTGATTATCTTTTGTATTTATTCACTTAATAAAAAAAAAAAAAAAATATATATATATATATATTTATATATATATATATATATATATATATATATATATATATATACATATACAATTGGTGGTTGATTAATGCATGTTAAATGTTATCATATATTTCAATTTTGTGTAAGTATGAGAATATATTGTTAATGTGTGGGCTGCCTTCCGTCAATAGTTCTTGTAAGTCGTAGGGGAAGTCCTGGTGTTGTCGTTTTCGGCATTCTGTCAGTATATGTCTTATCGTCAAAGGAGTGTTACAAGTTGAGCAAGTAGGTCTGTCAGTCTTTGTCATTAAGTATGAGTGTGTTAATTTAGTGTGGCCGATTCTAAGTCTCGAGAGAACTACTTCTTCTCTCCTAGAGTTTCTGAAACTTGATGGCCACATGCAAATAGTGTTCTTTATAGCTCGAAGTTTGTTGTCAGTACTTGTGTTAGTCCAGTCGGTTTGCCATGTATCTAAGATGAGGTGTTTTGTTTGTCTTGAAATATCTTCATGTAGTACATCTATTTGTTCATAATCAAGTTTTCCAGCTGCTTTTTTGGCCTCAGAGTCGGTAGTCTCATTCAGTCCTAGGTTTTCGTGTCCTGGTAACCAGTAGAATGTAGTGTGTTTATTTAGAATGGTAAGCACATGTTTTATTTTTTGGGCTATTGGGTGATTTGTGTAAATATTGTTTAGTATTTGAAGGGAACCTAAGGAATCCGTGCAAATGATAACGTGTTTGCTTAGTGATGTGTGGGTGTTCTTGAGGGCCAATAGAATACCTTGGAGCTCGGCTCCTAGAATACTGTAACAAGGAGGCAGTGTCTGCGTGATTACATTTCCCTCTCTTACTGCAGCTGATCCAACTCCCTTCTCGTTTTTAGACCCATCAGTGAACCACAAAGTGTGTTCTTGTTTTCCCTGTAAAAATTCGTTGAAGTGTGCTCGGTACTAGAATTTTGATAGTGTATTAGATTTTTTAAATTTTGTGTGTTAAGTCTGTGGTGTATCTAATAAGCCAAGGGGGTTCCTCAGTTGGTTTTTGGGGACAAATATCATAGTTTGGGAGGTTTAAATTGTGCTTTAACGTTTTGTAGCGTAAACTTACTGGACGGTTATGAGTTGGTCTCAGTTCATATAGGTCTTCGTATTCATTCTCTAGAATATTTTCAATGCACGAGGGCGTGGGGAATGATTTTATTTTATGGAAATATTTTGCTAATAAATATTTTCTTCTTTTGTCTAGAGAGGGTTCTACAGCTTCTACCTCAAGACTGTCTATAGGACTTGATCTGAATGCACCTAGTGCTAGTCGTAAGCCTGAATTGTGTATAGTGTTAAGCATATTTAGTACTGTGGGGTTGGCGGATGAATATGCTACACTACGGTAATCTAAGTTACTTTTAGATTATCTATTGTTATTGAACTTCACGCGGGACATCTGCTTAGTTTACGCAGCCCCAGCGTGACGGACTTTTTTCACTATCTTGGATTACTAAACGAGGTATTGGCATTTTTTTAGTTTTCGGCCTTCAGTAGACCCCGATTTGAGATAAGACCATTCCAACTAGTGGGAAATGTGCTGAGGACCCGCAGGACCCGGGTTAGGGAGTTTTTATTTTTCCTGGTCGCAGGTCTTGACTGATTGGAGCATTGTAGTCGATGAAGAGAGATAGATGTAGAGAGTGGAGATCTAATTATCCTCACCGGCACTACTCATATCCTATCATCAAGCTGGACCATTGTATTCCATCAAGAGATTAGTCCCATTCATTATCATAGGCTCTCTCTATTATTGCAAACGTCGTCGCTGGTGCCTACTGTCCGCCTCACTGTGTCTCCCTCAATGTAATACTGATTGAATTAGCTAGCTGTTTGAAGTTGGACGGGGCTCATCTGCAAAGATAGCTCTGAAATAATGTCTTTCAAATTATTATTGGGTATGGGAATAAGTTTTAATTGTTTTTCCATACACAGTATTGACGGCATCACATACATTTCATCTAACCTTTCGATACATGAATTTAAAAGGTGGTGTGTATGTATGCTGCTAAACACAGTTTCAGACTTTTGTTTGGAGTCAAACAGCAGCTATTCATATCACATCGAAATACAGCGTTCGCGGGAAGTTCTCCTCTACAATCCTTCGAAGAAAAAACAAATTATCTGCAAGTTGTCTCTGATGAAGCGTGGTTGCTATAAACATTGCCAAGCAAATGGCCCATTTCCGCAGCACTTTTCTTCGAAGGATTGTAGAGGAGAACTTCCCGCGAACGCTGTATTTCGATGTGATATGAATAGCTGCTGTTTGACTCCAAACAAAAGTCTGAAACTGTGTTTAGCAGCATACATACACACCACCTTTTAAATTCATGTATCGAAAGGTTAGATGAAATGTATGTGATGCCATCAATACTGTGTATGGAAAAACAATTAAAACTTATTCCCATACCCAATATATTTTATAAACTTGAACAAAACTGATTTTCGAAGAAAAGTTTTGAAAATCGTTTCACGTACACAACCCAATATGAAGATTTCCCTTGCATAAAATTCTCTAAATGAAATCTTACCCTCTCTTCATGCAGCATCGCTAACTCGTAATGGATCCTTTTTAGCAGATTTGTCTTAAGGGACGCTATATTCTAATATTTTCAACAAATGTCCATCGATCCTGCCTTGCAAATGACGAAAATGAGGTTCGTATAAAACAAAAGGAGCATATATATATATATATATACACTAACTACTAAACTTCCCTTCTGGGAGCATTGTTTTCCGTAAAGGTCAGGTAGGGGACTCATAGAAAAGAAATTTTAGTTCTGAAGAATAAATGAAAATAAGCCCCTAATCAATCCCTCTCCACTGTTTGACAAACCGTGAATAATTCAAATCATAATCATGGATAGGACTTATTATAATTAAATATAATCTAAAATGTACATATTTCCGGTCAAAAAACAATCCGAGTACACAATGTGAGCTTAGTTATATACATAACATTATATAAATAATAGTAAATGAGAGTAGGAAGCAATTCCAACATTTCGTAGGAAATAAGTTAACACAATTTACTGTGTTAACCTCCCAAAAACTCCCGCTTCGCATGAGTGTTATTATTCTAAACATTAAAAACTTCGAATTTTCTAGTAATTTATATACCTGGTGTAGATACATGAGAATATTAACCTAAAAATAATGTAATGTATATTGTAAAATCGAGATGAGTGAAAGAGGTTGTAGCCCTCCCTGGAACCTCAAATCATATAGACTTTAAACCCATATTGTCTATTCTTATAATGGCATTACCAAGTAATTTTCAATAATTATAGACAGTACATAGTCATTTCAATTACGTCAACATATCGGAGGAAATAAGATAATATATACCACAATTCAAGAGTTTGATTCCTCATCAACTTCCGTATCACATGTTGTGCAAATTCAGCATGAGTTTGTTTAAATAATCGAAATGCTTTTATATTTCGGTTCAGGAAAAGCAGAAAAGGTAATAACGAAAACAGACACCAAATCATATAGAAAGGCACCAAATATAATATAGAAGATAATGCATATATATTTAGTACCCTTATACACTGACCATTTATAATTTAAGAATGCTTTTTGAGCCTTAACGTCAGAAAATAATAATTCCTTCATATAGTCATTTATTTCATCCCCGACGCGTTCTGAGTTACAATTGAGTTTACAATTGCCTCGCTCAATTTATTTAAACGACGTGCTAAAACGTTTTCAACCAATTATGGCTTTAAAAACAAATGTATTACATAATTCACTTCGTATATTAAATCATAATATCATTAAAATATAAGGATATTTTTTTAATGAAATTCATGGTTAAATAGTCCCTTGAGAAGGAGTGGTGACACTTGAAAAGCGTGGGGGATGAAATAAATTACTATATGAAGGAATTATTATTTTCTGACCTTATGGCTCAGAAAACATTCTCAGTCGTACATAATTTAATATATATAATATTTAGGGGGGTATATATATATATATATATATATATCGTATAATAACGAAGAATTTTTGAATTTTCGTAATTCCCCCCCCCTTTACACACTTCCCTTCCCCGATTTCAGAAAAAGATATTCCCACATATTCTGAATGGAAACCCGAAAATTCGAACATCTCGCTGAATGATTTCAGTTACGATAAAATACACATAACAATTGTTGACCATCAAAAGTTTAACGAGTTAGTCCTATAGTATTTTAAGATCTGACTCATAATAACGCAGGTATTTTGAATTTTTAAATACCCCAATGTTTAAAATCCAATTTCTGCCAAGCACAATTTTTAGCAAATTTCCCTTAAGGGAAATCAGCTATTGAGGTCGTACTCATCACGCGAGTTTCGAAAAATTTCTTCAAATGGCCATCGATCCTACCCAGGAGATGACGAAAATGAGGTCCGTTCAAAATTATATATATATATATATATATATATATATATATATATATATATATATATATATATAGATATATATATATATATATATATCTGTCTGCGACGCTCTAGCGGTCGCAATTTTTGTTTGATCGTTACGAAACTCGATATTTAACCGTTTTATGTAAAAAGACAGATCAAGTTCGTGAATGGCTGAAATCGGACCAGCGGGCGGGCGTGTTTAACGGGGGGGGGATTTTCGAAAATGCGAAATATCTCCGTTATTATGAATCGGGTCGAAAAATTGTATATAACCAATCTTATTGCAAATTAAATTTACTATAAATATTGTAATATATGGTCATTCTCTATCTTGAATATTAACCGAGATATTAGCATTTTTCAGTTTTCAGCAAACCGCCACTTCTACTCATGTTACGTAAACAATACTCTGCTACATAATAAATCACATTATTGGAAGTTTAAATACCAAAAATTGTATTCAAGAGACCTTTATTATACGAGATACATGCAAATATGCCCTGGTGACCCCCCCCCCATCTTAAAGTTTTGGACTACTAAAATTTTATTTATTGAGATAACAATTATTCTGACTCATTATAAATTACACTAGTACATATAGTAAATAGTTCTCAATAAAAGTAATGTGTTATATTCTGATATATTTCAGGAATTGTTTTTCTTTCCGGTGTGAGGCGGGCAGTCCTGTTTGGTTACATTTCTAACCTAACGCTTCCTGTCGGCAGGTTATTGAAATTGGATGAAACATTTATTTCCGTTTGTATTTATTCACGGTGTTGTTGTGTTAGCAGTATGTATATTTATCTATTACTAAACTTCACGAGGAAAATCTGCTTAGTTTACGCAGCCCCTGCGTGACGGACTATTTAAATACCCCAATGTTTAAAATCCGATTTCTGCCAAGCACAATTTTTATCTTTAGTGTCGACTGAAACGGTCAAACGTCGAGTATGGTATAGATCAAGTAAACATTTTCGGAGCAAGAACGTTAAAATCTTAATTGCTGACGTCACACACAATGTATTTGTATGTATCTCGCATAATAAAGGTCTCATAAAATCAATATTTGGCATTTAAGCTTAGAATAAAAGGGTTCATGTTATAACAGCTTATTACTATTATGACATGACTAGAAGTTATGAAATCATGTTAACCAATAAGATTGGTTCTGTGCTATGTTTCGATCCAACGTATAGTAACAGAGATATTTTGAATTTTCGAAATTCCTTCCCTCTAAACTGTCCCTACCCCCGGTCCGAATTCAGCCGTTAGCGAACTTGATCTTTAGCTCTGAATGAAACGCTATATCGAGTTTGGAAGCGATAAACGTTTGGTATATATATCGTTGGTCTTAATCTCGTGTGGTAGACCTAGAGTGGTGGGTTCGATTCCCGCCCTGGGCAGTAGAAATATTTGAGTGACGAACTTATTAAAAAAACTCCTTGGGCCCACCCTGGTTAGAAAAGGGTGGTAATCTGTAGATAACCCGTCCTAATTTGCCATATTAGCATAAAATGGACGTAAATATTCCAGAAAATATATATACTCTATATATATATATATATATATATATATATATATATATATATATACTCAAGAAAAGTCTGTCACGCAGGGGCTGCGGAAACTAAGCAGATTCCCCAAGTGCTGGTCTCACACACTGTTGATGTCATCTCATTACATATTCTCTATTCCTAAGTAAAAAATCTATGGTAAAATGGTTGTTTGTCGGAGGGGGGGGGGGGTTAATGAAATCTAAAAACCAGAAACTACAAATTACTGGCATAATACATGAGTCACGAAAAAATAACTATAACAACAATTGTTGAGCTTTAATAGCTTAACAAGATTGGTTCTTTAACATTTGCTTTGCGACTCATAGTAAGGGAGACATTTTGAATTTTCAAAAGTCCGTCACGCAGGGGCTGCGTAAACTAAGCAGATTTCCTATGTGAAGTTTAGCAATAGAGAAATCTGCATACTGGTAACACAACACCACCATTAGTAAATACAAACGGTAATGAGAAATCTTTCAGTTAATTTTAATAAACTCCCAACTGAAACGGCTTCTGAATTGTAAGAATAATTTATATTTTAATAAATCAAATTTTAGTAGTCTAGAAGAAGAACTAAAGAAGGAGGGGGGGGGGTTGGCGGATGAACAGAACGTATTTGCATAAATCTCACAAAGTAAAGAAGGTTAGGTAAGGTTAGAAACGATAGGTTAGATTAGAAGCTTCCGCCAGAGCCGAGACTTACGAAAACGGCCGAACTAACCCGAACAACACCCGACCGCAGACTTCATAAAAATGCAAATATCTCGGTTAATATTCAAGATAGAGAATAAGTGTAAATAACAATATTTATAGTAAATTTGGGGTATGAAAACGTACCCATGGCCAACAAATGTATGCGAACTACTGGCCGACACACAGTGGTCCAAAAGCCACAATTAGCGGGAAAAACCTATTAACTTTGAAATTACTTTAAAAAATGCTTTGTAATATTTATAATATATGTTGACGTTGTTGAAAATATTGTTTTGTAATATAATTAAACAAAGAACTAACCATGAATACGTCTCATAACCTCTACTCTTTAAGGATAATGTAAAAATTTTCAGATTCTGCAGCAGAGGTTCTGCTGCTACAGTCTTTAAATTTGTTTGTAGTTCGACCACCACAGCAAACGGAATCACAAAATGATTCAGGGTTTCTATTCGCTAAAGAAATATTAAACTCACCCTTTAACCAGGAGCTATTTTTTTCTAAAAATGTCGACTTCTTGTAATGCACTTGCCTCAATTGCTGTTGAAAATGAGGTACGAATCTTTTTTTAATTTCAGCTATAATTTGCGAAATAACTTCGTCGGGCAAATGCTGGTACTTTTCCTGAACGAAGAGGTCTAAAGATTGGCTCGTTTCAAAATGCATATTTATAGTAAATTTAATTTGTAATAAGATTGGTTCTATACAATTTTTCGATCCGCTGCATAATAACGGAGATATTTCGAATTTTCGAAAATCACCCCCTCTAAACCCCCCCCCTCCCTCTGGTACGATTTCGGCCATTAACGAACTTGATCTGTCTTTTTACATAAAACGGTGAAATATCGAGTTTCGTAACGATCAAATAAAAATTGTGACCGCTAGAGCGTTAACAGACAAATATATATAAATAATTTTGAACGGACCTCATTTTCGTCATCTCCTGGGTAGGATCGATGGACATTTGAAGAAATTTTTCGAAACTCGCGTCATGAGTACGACCTCAATAGCTGATTTCCCTTAAGGGAAATCTGCTAAAATGCCCCCTATATAACCCCCCCCCCATTCCACCCCCATTTCAACCTTTAACTAATATGATCTTTTTACGTGAAATGATACTGTTAAATATAGAGTATGTTATCGAAGAAATAAATATTTACATTTCACGTCTGCAAAATCTTAATTGATGACGTCGTCACACTACGTATTTGCATGTCTCACACAGTAAACATTCATTGAAAACAATATTTGGTATTTAAGCTTGCAATAAAGTGGTTCGTGATGTAACAACTAACGGGTAGCACAGCTCCTTAACATAATTAACTCACTCGTAAATTTTACACTATCAAATCGAGCATACTAAATGTTACAACCTTATATTGCCCTGACCTCTGTAATTGTTTCCTGTATAAACAGAAGAGAGTTTAAAGTGGTTGACTAGCAAGCATAATAGAAGAGCAGGTTCATGAGTAATTCATGGTGTGGAGGGCTAGCGAATATATTGCCAGGCCATTCCACTCATCATAATATCAAATGAATCTCGTTAGCATACAGCACGAGATTTTGTCAATATCTAGGCTACAAATAACTTCTCCGTCCTTTTAAACTCCAAATGGAATCGTAAGGCAAGTATTTTCTTCCGACTCCCGTGCCCCAGTAAGTTCTGATGATTCTCCATGAATTGATGACTATTAAAACAGTTGTTAAAACAGCGTTTATGTTGGTGTAAACTAAGCTGATCTGCTGCCTACTGTTGACTTCATTATATTCTATTCTATATTTCTACCTAATTCTTTATTCTAAAACACATACTGACTGACTGCACACAAGTGAAAACGTACCCATGGCCCACAAATTTATGCGAACTACTGGCCGACACACAGTGGTTCAAAAGCCACAATAAGCGGCAAAAACCTATTAACTTTGAAATTACTTTAAAAAATGCTTTGTAATATTTATAATATATGTTGACGTTGTTGAAAATATTGTTTTGTAATATAATTAAACAACGAACTAACCATGAATACGTCGCATAACCTCTACTCATTAAGGATAATGTAAACATTTTCAGATTCTGCAGCAGAGGTTCTGCTACAGTCTTCACATTTTTTTTGTAGTTCGACCACCACAGCAAACGGAATCACAAAATGATTCAGGGTTTCTATTCGCTAAAGAAATATTAAACTCACCCTTTAACCAGGAGCTATTTTTTTCTAAAAATGTCGACTTCTTGTAATGCACTTGCCTCAATTGCTGTTGAAAATGAGGTACGAATCTTTTTTTAATTTCAGCTATAATTTGCGAAATAACTTCGTCGGGCAAATGCTGGTACTTTTCCTGAACGAAGAGGTCTAAAGATTGGCTCGTTTCAAAAAGCACATTACATAAAACACTGTAAGGAACTGTAAAATCCGACATTTTAAAATATTTTAAACACCTTAAAAATTACTTTATAAGTTCGCCCAAGCACTTCGAAACATGAACTGAAAAAATAAAATACGAGTAATAAATAAATCCTCGATCCTATAATTTCATTTAGTAAACATCCTGAATAAACAGAGCGCCTTATGCCCGGTATTTATTGTTGGTAAATTTTCTTTAAACCTCAATTTCTCACAAAAGTGGACGAAGTTGGATAATATATTTATAAAATAGTTACTCATAGGCTTAATCTTGAAGAAAATATAAGTTAGAGCTTGGAGCTTTGTGGAGCTTTTTTTGAAACCTTATACGAAGAAAGAAATTTAGGAATTTATCTCTATTTTGTTAGAACTCGTTTTAAGGGCTTATACGTAACGGATTAAAAACAAATTAGAAACCAACAAAAAACTTGAAACATACAGTATTAACGTTGCCAGAATGAATTTTGTCAATAGACAGTCTTAAGGGTCAGAATTTATCTTTTAAATTTGGCATAGAAGTTAGATTATTTTGTGAAAAACATGAATGTCGATTTAAATATTATTCTATTGGCAATTGTAATTACATTAATTAAAAAGGCCACCCAAACACAAAGGTACAACCACTAAACTATAAAGAAATCAAATTTTGCTGAAATAGGTTTTTGCCGGCTTCTCACCACTGTGCGACAGTAGCCAATTTATAGATGATGTTTTTATGTATTTAAGAAATAATGGATTATATGATGAAATATAAAACCTATTATCCACAATTATGAAAGTTATATATAGCAAGCACTGTGGAATATAAGTTTTGCCTCCTTCCAGTTTAACTATTTATAGTTTTTCTTTTATTTTTATTTATCTTTTTTTTTCTTTGTTGTTTCATTTTTATTTTGTATTTTTTCCTCATAAATAAATATACTGACTGAATTTATATTTAGTTTTGTCCATTCTATTTATTTCGTACATTTGTAAAAGTTAGCTGTGTAAAAATTTTAATATTTATTTAATCTTGTAAAATTATATTCAAACATGTTAATAGATGAATCGCCATTGTAGCGGCATCTCAAATAAATAATAATAATAAAAATAATATATTTCTACCCCAATAAGAAGCCAATGTAAAGATGATTTGAAAAGTAAGCTGAAAATGAGATGTTTATTGACAAAATAACTCTGAGTGAAAATAGCGTGATTAGAAGTGAGGGTTATCTAAATACGGAAAATATCATATTAAAGAAGGGGGCTGTGTAAAATAAACAGCTTTTCCCAAGTGCTGGTATCTCTTATTCCATATCCTTTCAATTTCTGAGTATTATGCGTACGTCCAGCAATTATGGTTGCTTAAAACGGGAGAATAATGGAACAACTTTTGGCCAATCCGGAGGGAATTTGGCCTTTGCCCATCTAGGCCAGGGATGTAGTAAACCTTCCCACAGATGAACTTTTCAGAACGTCGATCCGTGAGAATAATAGTTGGGAAATAAAAAGTCCGTCGCGCGGGGGTTGCGTAAACTAAGCAGATTTCCCACGTGAAGTTTTTCAATAGACAAATCTGCATACCTGTAAGAGTAGTAGTAACGAGTCTCTAAACCGATTTCACGAGAGCCGAACTGTTACGGAAACGGCAGAACTAGCTTTCGGCAGAAACTGACGAATAGAACCGATATCAGCCGATCTCATCTCTTCCGTTATATGCACACACTTAATAAAAATGCAAATATCTCGGTTAATATTCAAGATAGAGAATTAATGTATATAATAATATTTAATTTGCAATAAGATTGGCTCTCTACAAGTTTTCGATCCGACGTTTAGGAACGAAGATATTTCGAATTGTCAAAAAACCCCACCTCTTAACCCCCCCCCCCCCACTCGTCCGATTTCAGCCATTAACGAACTTGATCTTTCTTTTTGCATAAAACGAGTAAATATTGAGTTTGGTAACGATCAAACAAAAAAAAACAAAAAATTTTTCTTCAAATGTCCATCGATCCTACCTACTAGAGGACGAAACTGAGGTCCGTTCAAAACTGTATATATATATATATATATATATATATATATATATATATATATATATATATATATATATATATATATATATATAATATATTTGTCTGTTACCGCTCTAGCGGTCGCAATGTTTGTTTAATTGCTGCCAATTTCGATAGTTAGTCGTTTTATGAAAAAAGAAAGATTGAGTTCGTTAACGGCTGAAATCGGACCAGTGCGAGGGGGGGGGGGGGTTTAGTGGGGAGGATTTTCGAAAATTCGAAATATCTCCGTCACTATACGTTGGATCGAAAAATTGTACAGATTCAATCTTATTGCAAATTAAATTTACTATAAATATTATTATATACATTTTTTCTCTATCTTGAATATTAACCGAGATATTTGCATTTTTATTAAATGTGGGTTAGAATAACGGACGAGAATGAGATTCCCACCTAAAGCTAGTTCCGCTGTTTTAATAACTATTCGGCCCTCGTAAGGAGATTTCTCTATTGTAAAACTTCACACTGGGATATCTGCTTAGTTTACGCAGCCCCCGCGTGACGGACTTTTAAAAGCTCTACTAGACCTCTGGTCTTGACGGCCAAAGGCCAAATCCCCTCCGATTTGTCTAAATGGCTTCCATTACACTTCCCGTTTTAAGCTACCCATAATTGCTGGCAGTACTCACCTTCATTTCGAGATGGATGGCTTAGCAGTATTAGCGGCCTCCTTTACTCCTTGCCTATAGCGGCCTGGAAGGGAGTTCCCCCGCGACCCAGCCTGACCCCCTGCCAATGGAAACAGATACCGTTATACTGGATTCCTAGCGGGACTCCTATGTCCTTTCTCTTCCAAGAGTTTACTTCCTACATCCTTTATTTTATCTTTCTGCCCTGTGCTATATACCTAGTTTGCAAGGCAATCACGTTATTGGCAACAACAATGACTAATAACGTTCGACTGTAAGGACGTAATGAAATGTCCGCTATTATTCCTTAGGTGAAATCAGCTATTGCGGTTGGACTCATGATGGGATTTTTGAAAAAAATTAATTTCAAATGTCCATTGGTCCTATACAGGAGATGAACAAAGTAAGGTCCATTCGAAATTTTATATATATATAAATTTTTTTAACGGACCTCACTTTCGTCATATATACAAACGTACATATATATAAATATATATAAAATTTTATAACGGACCTCACTTTCGTCATATATACATACGTACATATATAAATATATATAAAATTGTATAACGGACCTCACTTTCGTCATATATACATACGTACATATATATAAATATATATAAACTTTTATAACGGACCTCACTTTCGTCATATATACATACGTACATATATATAAATATATATAAAATTTTATAACGGACCTCACTTTCGTCATATATACATACGTACATATATATAAATATATATACAATTTTTGAACGGACCTCACTTTCATCATATATACATACGTACATATATATAAATATATATAAAATTTTTTAACGGACCTCACTTTCCTCATATATACATACGTACATATATATAAATATATATAAAATTTTATAACGGACCTCACATTCGTCATATAAACATACGTAGATATATATAAATATATATAAACCTTTTTAACGGACCTCACTTTCGTCATATATAAATACGTATATATACATAAATATATATAAAATTTTTTAACGGACCTCACTTTCGTCGTATATACATACGTACATATATATAAATATATATAAAATTTTTTAACGGACCTCACTTTCGTCATATATACATACGTACATATATATATATATATATATATATATATATATATATATATATATATAGGGTGTCCCCAACTTCCCGTGCCACCCCCCTTAAAATCTCCACTTATTTTAATACAAGGCTGAGACTTGGTGCGCCCTAATTGGGATCCCTGCAGAATCCTTTCAGTCCATATCAACCTCCTAACCTTCTCCAGCACTTCTCCAGTGACCGTAACTTTGGAATGTCATACTTTTTGTGACGGATTTTTGTAGAAATTCAGATTCTAAAACGAGTTTTTATCTGTGAATTTTTCGATTTGAAGGAACGTTTAGCCTTAAAAAGCTCAAATCTTTATTTCAGGAACGGCACATTTTATTGAAAAATGCTGCGACATGAATGTTGTAGCTAACAAAAGTATCCTTGAAACGAGTCTACGGGGAAAGGAATGGACTCTGAAATTGGGAGGGGGAGTTTTTGAAACAAAATATGTTGTTTTTTACATGAAGCTATGCAGTTGGAAATAAGGCAGTCCTTTTACAAATAACTACTGCGTAACTAGTTGAAAATTCATTAATTCTTTGTTTCTTGAAGAAAACATTTTTTGGATTCATTCAAAAATACTTTTCCGTTATTTCGTTTTAAATCCTTTATATATATATATATATATATATATATATATATATATATATATATTTATTTATTTATTTATTTATGTATTCATAGACCAGTTTTCGGAAAAGGATTTCAAATTCAAATTCAATACCATTGATCGTACTCAGGAGATGACGAAAATGAGATCCGCTCAAAACTATATATATATATATATATATATATATATATATATATATATATACATACACACACACACACTCACACACACAGGGTACCACTGTTATTTATTTACACCAGGAATATAAATTACTAAATTATTCGAATTTTTTAATGTTTTGAGTAAATTATTTAAGAAAAGAAATGTTGATAACACTCAAGAGGGAGCTGAAGTTATTGGGTGGCTAACATAGTTATTGGTGTTAACTTATTTCCTCATGTTGGAATTATTGGAATTGCTGTCTACTCACATTTACTATTACCTATATAATGTTATGTATATAATTAAGCTCAAACAATGTGTGCTCCGATTGGCTTTTGACTGGAAATATATACGTTATAGAAGATGTTTAATTATAAATAATTGAATCCATGATTATGATTTGAATTGATTACGGTGTATCTAACAGTGGTGTGGGGTTGATTAGGAACTTATTTTCATTTATTCTTCAAAAGGATAATTTCTATTCTATAAGTCCCCTACCTGTTACTTACGGGAAAACAAGACGCCCGGACGGGATATGTAGTTAGATTGAAGCCTTGCCAAAAAAAAAATACCATCATCATTCGGACTAGTGATTTCCCGAGCGAAGCCGGGTACCTTAGCTAGTATATATATAGATACATATTTGTCCGTTAGTGCACTAGCGGAAGCAAATTTCGTTTGAACGTTATTGATGTTTTTTGCAGGCCAGTGGGAGGGGTAGTTGAGACAGGGGGAATTTCGTAATATCATCGTTACTATGTGACGGATCGAAATATTGTACAGAACCGTTCTTATTGCAAATGTAATGTTCGATGAATTGCATTTTCTAAATTTTAGCCTTCAGTAAACGCCCACCATTAGTCATCCCACGGTATCAATAAGCCAATATATCTTGAAACGCCTTATTCCAAGCTTAAATGTCAAATATTGTTTTCAACGGGCGTTTATTTTGTGACTTACACGCAAGTAAGTAGCGTCAAAATGTTTATTTGATCTGTGCCTTACTCGATATTTTACTTTTTCATTGAGCACTAAAGATCATATTAGTTAATGGCCGATACCGGACCAGGAAGGGGGGGGGGGATTCAAAATTTCATAACATTTCTGGTATTATGAGTCGAGTTGAAAAATGTCATAGAATTAATCTTATTAAACTATTGTTGGTCTATGAATTATTTCGATTGTCAAATGTTAAGTTATTCGTACGTTCTTGTTTTCATACTTCAGTAACCCCCACTCAACTCATCGCATTTTTACTTAAAAATATGTGGTGAGGTGAGGTTAATAGTGTATTATACCAGCACATGGGAAATCTGCTTAGTTTACGCAGCCCCTGTATGACGGACTTATTATATTATACTCACTATAAAGGAAAATTCTTCTTTTCTTTCTAAATACTAATATTCAAGGGCTCAAAAAAATATATTTGGTTTAAATTATTAGAAATAAAAAATGTTTGGCAGACAGTATGGACATATTATATAGGTCCTCCATAAAATATGAGCTTATTGAACTATTAGATGCCAGTGAGATGGGAATGGGGCTGAACAATGGTCACATTCTTCAGTACAAAAATTTTAAATTGTGCCTATCCAGCTCACATCTGCCCGAAAACTTCAGCAAACGAGTTTAAAATTACTCTTTTCCTTGAAAGAAATCTTCTCAGGCTCTATCGTTATTTCTGCTCGTAATTCTAGACGCAATTTGTCTACATTCCGTAGCTCAGCTACCCTGTTATATAGAAACTACGTGGTTCGTGGTCGTCAATAAAAAGTCCGTCACGCAGGGGCTGCGTGAACTCAGTAGATTTCTCTCCTGAAGTTTAACAATAGATAAATCTACATACTGGTAATACAATACCACAGTGAACATTAACAAGGGGAGTGCACGGCCTCCCCCCCCCTGATTTGAACGAAACTTTTTCAGTGTGTAGTACCTAATGAAAACCAAATTCGGTTGAAGCGAGAGAACGCACTTTTCACGCAAAAAAAATTAAAGATTGCCTGAAAGTTTTGAGGTGTTGTTAAGGGAGGATTTCAAAAGGAACCGGTGGTTCAGTGGTAGCGTCCCCTTTTAGCAGATTTCCCACAAGGGAAATCAGCTATTGAGGTCGTACTCATGACGCGATTTTCGAAAAATTTCTTCAAATGTCCATCGATCCCAACCAGGAGATAACGAAAATGAGGTCCATTCAAAATTATATATATATATATATATATATATATATATATATTTGTCTGTTAACGCTCTAGCGGTCGCAATTTTTGTTTGATCGTTACAAAACTCGATATTTAAACGTTTTATGCAAAAAGACAGATCAAGTTCGTTAATGGCCGAAATCGAACCAGTTTTTAGAGGGGGGAATTTTGAAAATTCGAAATATCTCCGTTACCATACGTCGGATCAAAAATGTGTATAGAACCAATCTTATTGCAAATTAAATTTACTATAAATATTACTCTATATATTTATTCTCTATCTTGGATATTTACGGAGATATTTGTATTTTTATTAAATTTGGCCCGATAACGGAAGACTGAGTTTCCCGCCAAAAGCTAGTTCGGCCCTTTGCCCTAACTGCTTGGCTCTCGTATGGAGATTTCTCAGGGCATATGTTCAAAGTCGTTAATGACTGAAATCGGACTAGGAATATGTGTGGGGGGGGTTAGAGAGGGGGGATTAAAAAATTTAAAATATTTCAGTTATTATGAGTCGTATCGAGAAATATTTAACGAGTTATTCTGTTTTTTCCCTACCCATAGAATTTTTACTTAGAAACAAAAAATATATGGTGAGTAGTGACCAATAGTGACTCATGCCTGTTCATGGGACATCTGCTTAGTTTTCGCAGCCCCTGCGTGAAGGAATTTTCTTTGCCAATATTGCGTGGAAATGTGTTTTCTTTTTGTTTAGCTATTGGCTAGTACGGGCTAGGTGTTATCAAGCCCAAAATATCCAATCTTTATTTGAATTTGCTATGAAGAAATTAATTTTTATTGTGCAACATTTCACAAGGAACAGATACTGTAGGCGCGATTCTTAAGGTGGCCAATGAACTCGTGTGGCACCCACTTGCAGGTTTTTTGTTTTTCCTATGGCCTCCAGACGGCGACGACGGTGGATTAGTCCAGCCCGAACTCTTCTGCCATTTCTCGTGTGGTTTCGCTCGAATCTGCTTCTACTTATAGTTTCAGCTGGTCCTTATCTATAATAGAAAGAGTTGGTAGGGGATTTCAAATGCCAAAAGTCTTCGTCCTCAAAACAGTTGACAGAAAATCAATACTCTTTTTTTTATAAATTTAGTAATTTAGCTTTCATTACAGGATTAACAAAGTCCGTCACTAAGCAGCAAACTAAGCAGATTTCCCTCGTGATGTTTAGCTATAGATAAATCTATATAATGGTAACACAAGAGCACCGTTAACATCATGTGAATAAATAGAAACGATAATAAGAAACCTCCAGGCGGAAAGCACCTGAAACGTAAACAAACAGGTGTGTCAACTTCTCACAGGAAAGAAAAACAATTACGAAAATATATCAGAACATATAACATATTAATTTCTTTGAAAAGTATTTACTATATCTAGTACTGTAATTTATAATGGATCAGAATAATTTTTATCTCAATTAATCAAATTTTAGTAGTCAAGAACTTAAGAAGGGGAGGGGTTCACGATAACATTTGCATTTATCCCTTACAATAAAGGTCTCTTGAAAATTATATATCGAATAATGTGGTTTATTACATAAAAGAGTATCGTTTATGTAACATGAGTAGAAGTGGGGGCTTGCTGAAGGCTGAAAACTGAAAAAATGCAGATATCTCGATTAATATTCAAGATAGAGAATAAATGCAATATTTATTGTACATTTATTTTGCAATAATATTGATTCTATACAATATTTTGATGTGACGTCTGATAACGGAGGTATTTCGAATTTTCGAAAATCCCCCTCTAAACCTCCGCTCCCTCTGGTCCGATTTGAGCGATTTACGAACTTGATCTGTCTTTTTACATAAAACGTTTAAATATCGAGTTTCGTAACGATCAAACAAAAATTGCGACCGCTAGAGTGTCAACAGACAAATATATATATATATATATATATATATATATATATATATATAAAATTCTGAACGGACCTCATTTTCGTCATCTCCTGGGTAGGCTCGATGGACTTTTGAAGAAAGTTTTCGAAAATCGCGTCATGAGTACGACCTCATTTCCAGGGGATTTCCCTTTAGGACCGACACGCAAGGGCTGCATTAACTAATAAGATTTTCACTTGCGTCATATATTTGCATTTATATCAAAACGTAACAGTTCAATGAGAACAATATTTGGTATTTAGGCTTCAAATAAAGTGCTTCATAATATAACAGCTTATTATTAATATGACATGAGTAGAAGTAGGGCTTTACTGAAGATAATATTAAAGATAACGAACAAATGTACATAAGTACATTACACTTGCAATAAGATTGGTTCTATACAATTTTCGATCCGACGCGTAATAATAATAATAAGATATTGAGAATTTTCGAAATTCCTCACCTCTAACCCCCTCTCCCACTTTTCGGATTTCAGCCAATAACGAACTTGATCTCTCTTTTTACATGAAACCATTAAATATCGCGTTTGGTAACTATTAAATCAAAATTGCGACCACTAGAGCGATAACTGATATATATAATTTTGAATGGAGCTCATTTTCGTCATCTTCTCAGTTGGATTGATGGACATTTGAGAAAAATTTTCGAAATTCGCTTCATGAGTACGACCTCAATAGCTGATTTCCATTAGGGGAAATGTACTAATATATGAAAAAAAAAACCTGAGGTTTTCTTCCGTGTAGGTATTAGCCCTCCCATTGTCCACAGCACAATGGGCATAGTTTTCCGCCCCTATAGGTAGCCTTGTATTTACCTCAATCGTTTGAGTTACTTTCAATTAGCTATAGATGTGTAATGGGGCGGGGTATAGGGTAGAGGCGAATAGCAGGTAAGCAAAGCATGTCTCCGACAATGCTTCAATTAGGGCAAACCCCCCCAGCGGCCTACTCTGCAAACGAGTTTAAAATTACGCCCCTGACTTCTCAGGCATCTTTCCTTACGTTAGCCATCCCTCCCCCCGTCCATCCTAACTCCCTCGCCCTTTCTACACAAAGGACGACATTCCACCTAACCAGCCTCACTGACCTCCTTTACATTTCTTTTTTAGCAGATTTACCTTAAGGGGAATCGTCTGTTTTCGATTTTGGGAAAATATCTTATAATGTTTATCCATCCTGCCCAGGAGATAACGAAAAAGTCCTTCACGCAGGAGATGCGTAAACTAAGCAGATTTACCACTTAGTTAAACAATAGATAAATCTGCATACATCCAGCAGACGTGACAATAAACGAGACCAAGTTGTACTAAGGAGACTTAGAATTGGACACTCATTCCTCATGGAAGAACAGAAAGACCTCTATGCAGAACATGTCATGAGCCAATAACGATTAAACACATACTGACTAACTGCAGGAACATTGAATACATAGAAACCCCACATAACATGTACGAACTTCTCACAGACTTTTCCATCTGCTTAAATCAAATCGCTGGGACAAAATAACACTTAGAAGAAGAATGGGCTAATAAAGTACACGCTTTTCAATTTCCAAATACATACTCGTTTTCCCCTTGGAATTTTAACACACTATGGGTTCAACTCTAAACCACTCTGTGAATAAAATATTGGTGCAATAACGTGGATAATATTCTACTGCCCGGAGAACATTAAGAAGGAAAAACTGGTAAGTCCAGAAATACCAGGTACTTCACAAGACAAAGTAGCCATTTGTAATTCAAGGTTAGAATTGCATTCTAAGGCCGAGAATATTACTCTTTTAACTATAATTACTTATTAATCCCGAGATAGGATTTATGCCCTGACGAGGATAAAATTGTAATGTACTTCTGGAATTTTTTCTTTAGATTAAAAGTGATAATGTTGGCATGGAGATATACATTTCGGAGCTGGAAATAAGTGCAACTCCATTAGTAGAGAGTACAAAATAAAAACGAGTAAGTGTGGGCTAACTTAATATTCTTTTAATTTTTGTAATGTTAATGAATGTTAATTATTTTATCTCTAGAACATTCAGCTTTTAAAAGACTTCAGATGTTAATGCATTAGGCAGAGAGGGCTGTAAATTTTATTCCTCAATTGTGTGGTTTTGAAAAACCATTAATTTCTAAACAATTAAAAGATAAATTCAAACACGCATGGTCTGCGTAAACTAAGCTGATTTCTCACCTGTTATTATGTGACGCTATCTCTTTTCACCATCAATTTTCTTTTTCCAAGCAAAAAGAAGGGGCTAAATAAACTAAGCAGATTTCTCGCGTGAAGTTTAACAATAGATAAATCTACATACTGGTAACACAACACCACCGTGAATATTAAGTGAATAAATACAAACTATAATTAGAAACCTCCCGATGGGAAGCAATTACTGAAATATATCAGAATATAATATATTAATTTTATTGAAAACTATTTACTATATCTAGTACTGTAATTTATAATGAATCAGAATATTTTTTATCTCAATCAATCAAATTTAAGTAGTCTGAGAACTTAAGGCGGGGGGGGGGGGGGTTGGTCACCAGAACATTTTTGCTTGTATTTCGTGTAATAAAGGTCTCTTGAGAACAATATTTGGTATTTAAGCTTAGAGTCAATCAAATTTAAGTAGTCCAAAAACTTAAGACGACTCCCCCCCCCATTCCTCTCCGACCACCCATCCATTCCTGGTGGACATTAACGCCATTAACGACTATGAACTCTAGTGTTCAATCAATTATGGTATATATCAAATAAACATTTTCGAGTTTAAAAAAACACCAAGTCTTAATTGATTAAGTTGAAGTGGGTCTTGACCAATGGTCAATAGAAATCAATATACGTAAAGTACCTTCCTGATCCTACTGATTTATGTTTCCTCTACTGACTGCGCGTCCCCTATGACTCCCCTTCAGAAGTACTACACATTATAAAAAGTCCACCACGCCGAGGCTTCGTTTACTAAGCAGGTTTCCCAAGTGTGCCATGTATTTGCATTTATGTCAAAAAGTAAAAGTTCAATGAGGACAATATTTTGTGTTAAAGCCTTAAATAATGTTTTTCATAATATACCAGCTTATTTTTAATATGAGATGAGTAGAAGTGGGGGTTTACTGATGGCCGAAAACTAAAATATGCAAATATCTCGGCTAATAATCAAGATAATGAAAAAGACGTGCCTAATAACATTTATAAATTATTTCATTTGCAATAAAATTGATTTTAAAACAACTTCTCCCTCCGATCCGATTTCAACCCTTAACGAACGTGGTATTTTTTGCATAAAAAGTTTGGTAACGATAAGACGAAAATTGCGATCGCTAGAGCGGTAACAGACAAATATATCTATCTATCTATCTATCTATATATATATATATATATATATATATATATATATATATATAATTTGGAACGGTCCTCATTTTCGTCATCTACTTGGTAGGATCAATGGACATTTGAAGAAATATTTCGAAAATCACGTCATAAGTTCAACCTCTTTGCTAGAATGAAAAAGAGATCATTGTCTCTCAATTTATTCACAATCAGTTGAATACCTACAGTTTCTTTACAATCTAAATACTCAAAGTACTCCTGAAGACCTTTTAGCCTATTTAAATTGTGAAACTAGATCCAGTATGGCTGCAGCTAGATGTATACTGAAACTTTTTTTAGAGAACAGAACAAATTAAACTAATAGAGTAAAGAACAATTTCAACTATTTCCAAGAAAGGTACATTGGCAGAGCCATGAACGCTGTTAATCTGATATAACCATCCTTGACTACTTCTTGTGGGACAGAATAAAAGTCATTGTTTACAAAGAAAGGCATGCCAACAAAGACAATTTGATTGCCCAGATAGTTCAGGCTACCTGCTGATTATCTTAAACTGCTAAAAGATAATCTCCATGTGTAAGGAATTCATAGCTTAGCTTACGCTTGAGGTTCAAAGTATATTAGTGAGCCAACGGATTAATCAGTAACAGATAACTTAGAATATTTAAAACATTGAAAAGTTACCGACCGAAGACTGAACAATTGTAGAACATTTCTCGAAAACGAATCACGAGTTTAAATTTGATTACATGTACTATGCAAGGCGGGAAGCTACAAGAATAATAATATATGACACTGAAATAACTGAAAAACATGAAGTGAGTGCGTCTGAAAAACATCAATAAACATAGTAGCAACACATTGAGATAACTTCGCCAACCACTGATTTGGTAGTATCCATGGACGGAAGACCAAAAAGTCCGTCACGCAGGGGCTGCGTAAACTAAGCAGATTTCCCACCTGAAATTTTACAATAGAGAAACATTGTTCTACTAATAAAAGTAGTAGTAACGAGTCTCTCAACCAATTTCCCGAGAGCCGAACAGTTAAGGCTCGGCCGAACTAGCTTTCGGCGGAAAGTCCCGAATAGAACCGACTTCAGCCGATTTCTACTCTGTTATCAGGCACACATTTAATAAAAATGCAAATATCTAGGTTAATGTTCAAGAATGAATGTATAACCTTATGTATAGTACATTTAATTTGCAATACGATTGGTTCTATACAAATTTTCCACTTGTCAGATTTCAGCCATTAACGAACTTGATCTTTCTTTTTATATAAAACGTTTAAATTTCGAGTTTCGTAACGATCAAATGAAAATTGCGACCGCTAGAGTGCTAACAGACAAATATTTATATATATATATATATATATATATATATATATATATATATATATATATATATAATTTTTAGCGTATAACGCATTTATACTTAGGTATACGACAAAAGTGTATATAACATAAGTTACTCTAAATAAAAAAATAAACTACTTTTGTTATGTACATATTTACCGAAAAACCAATAGAAAACGAAATATCGCTATTTTTTATTCCAGGCTTCCCTTATAACCCCCACTCCTGTTCGTCTCAGAGAAAATTAATATAGCCTAAAGTCTAAGTTGGGTTAGTAGTAATATACATACCAAGTTTCATAAAATTCGGTTCAGCCGTTTATGCGTGAAAAGGTAACAAACAAACAAACAAACAAACAAACAAACATACACGAAAGAAACAAAATGCAGATATGGTGTCTATGACATGTGAAACGAAAAGTTATCGTGAAATTTCGCGAAAAAAATCAATGTACAGACAGAGGTTACAATTTTATATATATATATATATATATATATATATATATATATATATATATATATATATAATTTTTAATGGACCTCATTTTCGTCATCTCCTGGGTAGGATCGATGGACATTTGAAGCAATGTTTCGAAAATCGCGTCATAAGTACGACCTTAATAGCTGATTTTCCTTAAGGGAAATCTGCTAAAAAGAAACTGGAATAAAAAATCAAAGTGAGATATTGTGAAAACTGGAAAGGAAGCGATCGGTCACGGCATACTGTAAGGACCAAAATCTTACCCCTTCAGAGAAATCAGCTATTGAGATCATACTCATGAGCCGATTTTTGAAAAATGTCTTAACGCTCTAGTGGTGGAAATTTTTCTTTAATCGTTACCAAACTTGATATTTAATCGTTTTTTTGCAAAAAGAAAGATCAAGTCGTTAATGACTGAAATCGGACTAGTGGGAGGGTGGTTTAGAGGGAGGGGTTTCTAAAATTCAAAATGTCTCCATTACTATACGAAAAATTGTATAAAACTAATCTTATTGAAAATTGAATGATCTATAAATGTTGTTACATGCATATTTTTTGCATCATGAATATTAACAGATATTTGGATTTGATAGTTTTCGGCTTTCAGTAATCCCCCACTCCTAACCATGTCATATTAAGAATAAGCTGTTCATCATCATCATCATGAATTATTCATTCCAAGGTTAAATACCAAATATAGTTTTCATTGAACTACTACTTTGTGTATCACCGTGCAAATAGTTCATGAGATCACATCATCAATTATGATTATTCGATCTTTGCTCGAAAATGTTTATTTTATCTATACCATACTCAATATTTAACCCTTTAATTCACCACCAGAGATTATATTTGTTATTGGCTAAAATTAGACCTGTAATAGTGTTGGTTTAGAGTGGGAGTACTAGAAAATTCAAAATGCCTCCGTTATTGTGAGTCGGATCATAAAATGTTATAGAACTAATCTTGCTAACCTTTTGATTATCTACAATTGATACACTTTGCATTTTTTGGTAACTCAAGTATTAAGCGAGTTATTCCTAGATTCTTATTTTCCGCCTTCAGTAACCTTCTACTCATTGTTTTTTTTTTTTACTTAAAAAAGAGAATACATGGTGAAATGGAGGAATACTCTTCTTTCATTTCCAAATAAGAATATTTAAGAGTTCAAAACGAAATATTTGGTTTACATTATTAGAAATAAAAAATGTTTCGCAAAGAAACAAAGAGGATGGATGGATTATATGGATCCTCGATAAAATATATAACCATATAATTAGATCCCAGTGAGATGGGCAAGGGGGGAACTATGGTCATATTCTTGAGTATAAATTTTTAAAATAGACCTATCTAGCTCAAATCTTCCCGAAATCTTTAGCGAACTAATTTAAAATTAATGTTTGCATTGAAAGAAATTTTCTAGGGATACATCCTTATTTATGCCATAATTAGCAGATTTCCCGTAAGTGAAATCAGCTATTGAAGTTGCACTCATGACGAGATTTTTAAAACATTTCAACAAATGTCCATCAATCCTTCCAAGGAGATGACAAAAATGAGGTCCGTTCAAAATTTTATATATACAAGTATATATATATATATATATATATATATATATTTGTCTGTTATCGAAATTTTTGTTTGATCGTTACCAAACTCGATATTTAAACGTTTTATGTAAAATTAAAGATTAAGTTCATTAACGACTGAAATCTGGCCCGTGGGAGGGGGAGAGTTTAGAGGGGGAAATTTCAAAAATTCAAAATTATCAAAAGTTCTCCGTTATTATAATTTGGGAAAAATTGTATAGAACCAATATTATTGTAAATTTAATATTCTATAAATATTGCTATATACATGTTATCTCTATCTTCAGTATTAACTGAGATATTGGCATTGTTTAGATTACAGCCATCAGTAAACCCCTACTCCTACTCATGACATATTAACAATATGTTGTTATATCATGAAATCCATTATTTGAAGCTTAAATACCAAACATTGGTTTCATTGGACATTTACTTTATGAGATAATTGTAAATAGGTGGCGCACATGGGAAATATGCTTAGTTAACGCAGCCCCTGCGTGGCGTTTTTAGCAGATTTTCCTTAAGGGAAACCAGCTATTGAGGTCGTACTCATGACGCGATTTTCGAAATTTTTCTTCAAATGTCCATCGATCTTACCCAGTGACGAAAATGAAGTCCGTTCAAAATATATATGTCTGGTACCGCAATTTTTGTTTTATCGTTTTCAAACTAGATATATAATCGTTTAATACAAAAAGAAAGATCATGTTCGCTAACGACTGAAATCGGAAAAGGGGGAGGGGGGGGGTGAATATGGAAAATTCTTAATATCTCCGTTATTATGCGTCGGATCGAAACATTTTATAGAACACATCTTATTGCAAATGTAATGTTCTATAAATGTTGTTATGTACATTTTTTCACTATCTTGATTATTTGCATTTTTTAGTTTTTGGTCTTCAGTAAAGCCCCACTCCTACTCATCTCATATTAATAATATTATATTATGTTATGAATCACTTTATGTGAAGCTTAAATACCAAATATTGTTCTCATTGAACTTTTAAGTATTGAGATAAATGTAAATATGTGGCACCCGTGGAAAATCTGCTTAATAAACGCAGCCCCTGCGTGACGGACTTTCATAAGCAAAATGTCTTCATTCAGTACCTTCCCTGTTCTATAGAAGCTACGTAGTTCCTTATGACACATACGCCCAATGACTCATGCCCTTTTGATAGAGGGCATTCCTGAAGAGTATTCTTTAAAGGGCGTCAATAATGGGTAGCGCACCAAAGGTATAGAGAGGAAATGGAAGAGTGATGGATGGGACTGGGTGGAGCTGGATTCCAGGGAAAGGTGGTTAATCACTCCCAGTATCCAGGGCTGGGGGGAGAAAAAACTCGGGGCTGACGCACTGTCCTCTCATTCCTGGGGCACCTACTCACCCCTCCAGTCCCCCTCGCTAACAACAAGTCGAAAAAACCTAGAGCCATTCTCACTAATTCCAGAGTACGTTAACTCATGTTGTGATGCTTTTAAAGTCAGCTCTAAAGATAATCTCTGAAGGCTTATACCGTCTATTTAATAATATAATATGAATAAGATATATTTATGTCTCTTGGAAACTCTATACAATAGATAAATGCGGTAGTCGTGACGTCTACCTTCTTGTAAACAAAATTGATGTTTCATCCACCATAATACCTATTAACCAAACAATACCTGTGAAGAGAATTAATCCCATTAAATTATAAAAAAAGTCCGTCACGCAGGGAATCCGTAAACTAAGCAGATTTCCCACGTGAAGTTATACAATAGAGAAATCTCCATACGAGTGCCGAACAGTTACGGTAACGGCCGGACTAGCTTTCGGCGGAAACGAATAGAAGCGATCATAGCTCGTCCGTTACACTTAATAAAAATGCATATATCTCGGTTAATATTCAAGATAGAGAATAAATGTATATGACAATATTTATAGTAAATTTAATTTGCAATAAGATCGGTTCTATACAATTTTTCGATCCGACGTATAGTAACGGAGATACTTCGAATTATGGAAAATCCCCCATTCCCACTGTCCGATTTCAGACGTTAACGAACTTGATCTGTTTTATATATATATAACGTTTAAATATCGAGTTGAGTAACGATCAAACAAAAATTGCGACCGCTAGATATATATATATATATATAATTTTGAACGGACCTCATTTTCGTCATCTCCTGGGTAGGATCAATGGACATTTGAAGAAATTTTTCGAAAATCGCAATAGATAAATCTACATATTCGTAACATTTAACACACCGTGAATATTAACTGAATATTTACAAACGGTAATGAGAAATCTTTCAGTCAATTTAGAAGTTAATAATCTCTACAACGGAAAGCATCAGAATTGTAAACAAACATGTCTCAGAGCTGAATAGATGGATAGATAAATTCTAGACCGGCAAAAAAAACAGTTAATGAAATATGTCTGAATATAACATAGTGCTGTAATTTATAATGAATCACAATAATTTGTAACCCAATGACTCAAATTTTAGTAATCTAAGAACAAAAGAAGGAGGTGAGAGGATCAACAGAACATATTTGCATATATCTCACAATGTAGAAGTTTAGTACAAACAATATTGGTATGTAATTTAACCTTATAATGAAGTGGTTCATGATATAACAGCTTATTATAAATATGACCTGAGTAGGAGTGCGGATTTACTAAAAGCCGAAAAGTATAAAACCAAAATGTCTCGGTTAATATTCATGTTACAGAAAATATGTATAGTACAATATTTATATATCCTTCAACTTGCAATAAGATAGGTTCTATGCAATTTTTCGATCCGACGTATAGTAACGAAGATATTTCGAAATTCCACCCTGTAAACGCCCCTCCTTTTCATCCGATTTTAGCCATAACGCATTTATCTTTCTTTCTCCATAAAATGATTGATCAATCAAAAATTGCGACCACTAGAGCGTTAACAGATATATATATATATATATATATATATATATATATATATATATATATATATATATATATATTATAGCTATTATATCATGAACTATTTTATTTTAAGCTTAAATACCAAGTTAAATGCAAATTTGTGGTGCTCATGGGAAATCTTAGCTATTATATATATATATATATATATATATATATATATATATATATATATATATATATACGTTGTGATATGAGATCAGATGTTTTATAAGCAGCCCCCGCGTGACGGACTTTCAGACTTTACTTGGTGGTCCAATATAAATACGCCTTGAGTGGGCATGGCACTGAATAAGGACAATGTCGGCCCGTCTCTTTGGTGTCCCATCAAAAGAAGTACACGTTAACTCTTCCAAGACCTCCCACGCTCGGCTGTATAGTTTTGTTGGGTAGGCTTTTGGTGTTCTCGCTTCATGAGGAAGACTGCTCAGCACGTCACCCTGTTTGCGGGAATCCAGGACATGGGGGAATTGCTATCTAACTGCAATGAGGAATATGGATATACCGCCTATCGGTGAACAAGATATGGGAGATGTTTTTTTGTTTTTTTTTGGCCTGTTAGCAGACTTCCCTCGAGGGAAATGAGCTATTGAGACTGTATTCATGACGTGATTTACTAAAAAAATCGATCCTACTGAGGAGATGTATATATGTTACCGTGAAAGACCGAAATCTAAATTTCGAAACTAAGGTGAATGTCGTCATTCATCGGTGAATATCGACTTTCTCCAGATTTCGGTGTTTCACCGTAACACACACACACACACACACACACACACACACACATATATATATATATATATATATATATATATACTTGTCTATTACCTCGATATAGGTTGCAATTTTTGTTGAATCGTTACCAAACTATATATATATATATATATATATATATATATACACACACACACACACACACACACATCGATATATTATATTTCATGTAAAACTAAAAATCTAGTTCGTTAACGGCTGAAATCCGAGAAGGGGGAGGGGATTTAGATTAGAGGAATTACGAAAATTCGAAATATCTCCATTTCGATATAGATATAGAGTATAGATTAAATTATTTTTGCGGGTACTACTGTTATTTATTTACACCAGATAAATAAATTACTAGGATATTCGATGTTTTCAAGATTTGTAAAAATAATTTAAGTTAAGCGATGTTGATAACACTCAAGCGGTAGTGAAGGTTGCTGGACGCTAACGCAGTTAATTGTTTTAGCTTATTTCCTGTGAAATGTTGTATTTGTTTTCTTCTAACGTTTACTATTAAGTAAATAACTAAGCTCCACAATGTGTACGCGGATTGATTTCTGACAGGAAATATGTACATTACAGATGATATTTAGTTATAATATACGCTATCCATGATTATTATTTGAATTATTCACGGTGCGTCAAACAGTGACGAGGGATTGATAAGGGACTAATTTTCATTTATTCTACAAAACTAAAATTTCTATCCTACATGTCCCCTACCTGACCCTTACGGGAAAATAATAAGACGGAAAGTATTGTTGCAAACATGGAAGCCTTGCCAAAAAAAAAATACCATCAACATTCAGCCTCAAATAATTCCCGAGAGAGGCCGGGTACCTTAGCTAGTATATATATATATATATATATATAGGGAGAGAGAGAGAAGGAGAGAACCGAGTTGCCTCCAAGAATGGCGGCCCAACACAGCCTAATAACCAGCCATTTTTTGTCATTTAGAAAACAATTTTCTTAAATATTAGCCAATTTCAGCCAAATGTAATATTCTTCTTCAAATTACCCTGGAGTAATGTGCAGGAATGAATATAATTTCTGTTATAGCTCAACGTAGGACTCGCCCCCCCCCCTTCCCGCTCCATCTAAACGGTCAAGGAGAACCCTGAGTCTTGGCTGTTCTAGGGTTAATTGAGAGCAATTGCATTCAATATCCTTCAAGGAACGCGTAAATCATCTCCTAGTGGAATCCATTTAACTCTCTATGGGCAAAATGTTCATTTTAGTAGATTTCCCTTAGGAGAAATCAGCTATTGACGTTGTACTCATGATGAGATTTTCGAAAAATTTCTTCAAATGTCCATCGATCCTACCCAGGAGACAGCAATATATATATATATATATATATATATATATATATATATATATATATATATATATAATTGAGTTGATGTTTTCGACCAGGTCATATTTATATATGGTGCTGTTATTGTTTCTTGGAGTTTTGGTCAATGTTGGTGAAAAAATCTTAGTTTATGCCAATATTTCGAGAATATTTATTTTCTCTTCTCCAGGACTGTAAAAATACAGGTATTATATCTTTAATACTCATGTCATGATTATTATAGATATATATAACAATAATTATGGTAACGCACAGCAGTAATAGTTATAACATAATAAAATAACAATAACATAATAGCTTTAAGACAACATGAAAATAGCTTTAATAAAATATAAGAATAATTGTAATAACACATAACAATAATTGTAACATAATATCATAATATATAATATCATCGCTGCAGTAAAATGATTAGAATGTAGTTCAACAAACAAAAGACAATAGACTATAGATATACAAAGACATAAGGTCGTGACCAACATTCCTAATGTTACCAGAAGTGCAATACATAATGTATAATAGTTTTTAAGTATCTTTAGTCTTGGTAAGTAGAAATAACATAAACATCATCTGTTACACTCTAGTTTAATAACAATGTGCAATATATATAAAGTAGTACCTGTATTTTTACAGCCTGAAGAAGAGAAAATAAATATTCTCGAATTATTGGCATGAACTAAGATTTTTTGACTAACATTAACCAAAACTCCAAGAATGACAACACCATATATATATCTATATATATCTGTTAAAGCTGAATTTAATGAATGCCCTTAAGGGAAAGTAGTGATTACGACCACTGAGCACTTTTACGTTTTGAAAAGTCTTACTCCAAGCTTGATTATTCAATATTGTTTCCGTCAGATGTTTATTAGATGAAACACATTCATATATGTTGTGTGACGGCCTTCAGTAAACCCTCACTCCTACTCATGCCATAATAACAATTTGCTGTTATAAATACAAAATATTGTTTTCATGAGACCTTTATTATGCGATATATATTCCAATTCGTTGGGCTTTGGTGTCACCAATTAAGATTTTACTTTCGGCTAAAGTGCAGTTTAGTCCCCCCTACGCCGCCATCTTGTTTCGTTATAATTCCCCACCCTCGCTTAAAACCACCGATGGCGTATTTTGGAAATTTTAAAGTGTTAAAAAATATAAAGTTAGAACAACAAAACCCCCACCCTCGGTTTTAACCACCGATGGCATATTTTGGAAATTTTAAAGTGTTAAAAAGATAAAGTTAGAAAAACCAAATGGTCGCCGTCGTCATCGTGCGCCACCAAGGGGGGGGGACTAAAATACACTTTCGCCTTACTTTCTTGTCTCGAAAATGATTATTTGAACTATACCATACTCAATATTTAACCGTTTAATGAATAATTTGCAATTTCTGGCGTTCAAGCAGAATAAGTGGCGAGAAGAGATTACTAGTGTGTCATACCAGCCCATGGGAAATCTGCTTAGTTTACGCAGCCCCTGTGTGTCTGGCTTCATTATTCAATATCTATCCTTTGGGAACGTTTGGCTCTGCTTTCATTTCTGTATAACGATTGGAGGAGAGATGTGTGCCGGGCAGAGGTACTGTTTGGATGGCCACCAGGTGAGCAGACCCCTCCCTTGTAATAGTAGGTACTTGAAGCTGTCCTTCATCAAGCAGAGTTTATATAAAAACATACTATAGTTTGTTCTATAGGACCCGTTGGCCTGTGGGAAGTCAACAGAGACCCTTTCTCTCATATTTAAACCGTTAAATACTAAAATGCAACTCAGAGCAATATGGTCCCCACTTCACATTTATAGAATTGGCCCAGGGAAATGGCAGCTCTGAAAGGATATGGTGCTTACGCTCACAAAGGGTTGTAGGACGTTGGGACTTTATTGGTATCATTATAAGCAACTAACTGCAATCAAGACACCTCTTCAAGCCTTCATTATATGTTCTGGGTGTCCGGCTACCCAGCTTGCTCCCTTGGGTCCCATTTTAACAAAATTCTCTTAACGTATATCAATGTTTGAACAGATTTCCTTTGAGGAAAATCAGCTATTGAGATTGTACTCATGGCGCGTTTTTCCAACAAAAAAAATCCTCAATAGTCCATCGATCCTACCTAGGAGACGTCGTAAATTACGATATGACGATACATATATACCAACTAAGGTACCCGGCTTCGCTCGGGAAACCATTTGACCCAAAACAACGCACTCTACAATAACACTAGATCTGAAAAATACTGCGACCACTTTTTTCTTTACATATCGAGATTTTCTGACATTTACAGGTGTATCCTCATCGTCAAAGACCCAAACTTTGTATTGAGCCTTGGTCAGCTCATCGTAATAGTAAAACCCCCTGTCACGATGCTATTCACATATTGGGATTGTCCCTTACCTAATTGTTTCATCACCTTTTGGCACCAAGTCACACTATGTGTCATTTGCTCTTGATGCTGAATGTTGATGTTATTTTTTTTTTTTTTTTTTGGTAAGGCTTCAATGTTTACATCTACACTTCCCCTTAGTGCGTATTGTTTTCTCGTAATGGTGAGGTAGGGGAATTATATAATAGAAATTTGAGTTTTGATAAATAAATGAAAAGCAGTTCCTAATCGATCCCTCTCCACTGTTTGACACACTGTGAATAAGTCAAGTCTAATCATGGATAGCATTTATTTTATTAAATATCGTCTGTAATGTACATATTCCCTGCCAGAAACCAATTCGAGTACACATCGCTTGCTTACTCATATGCATAATAGTAAATGTGAGTAAAAAGTAATTCCAATATTTCATAAGAAATAAGTTAACACAATTAACTGTGTTAGCCTCCCGACAACTTCCCCTCCCATAGTGTTAGTAGCATTGCTTCACTTAAATTATTTATTCAAAACTTAAAAAAATTAGAATTTTTTAGTAATTTATACATCTAGTGGAAATAAATAACAGTGCTACCAAAGAAATAATTTAATTTATATTCTAAAAGCGAGGTGAGGTAAAGAGTTCGGATTATTTAATTTTATTGGCTTATTGATGACGTGCGATGGCTAAAAGTGGGGGTTTATCGAAGGCTGAAAATTAAATAATACATATATTAGGGGCAATGGGCGACTCCTAGGAGAGGTAAGTTTTTTCTTATTATATCTGAGATCCAGATATAGATTACTGATTTCAGCATATTTCCCTTAGGGGAAATCAGCTATTGAGGTTGTACACAAAATATGATTTTTGAAACATTTCTTCAAATCTCCATCGATCCTACGCAGGAGATGACGAAAAAGGAGGTCAACTAAAAATTATATATATATATATATATATATATATATATATATATATATATATATATATACTAGCTCAGATACCCGGCTTCGCCCGGGAATTGATTTGAGGCTGCATGGTGATGGTATTTTTTTGGCAAATCTTTACTTTGCACAATATTTTGACATTAACCCGTCCCAGTGTTTAGGGTTAATACCTGATGTTGGCATTTGTTAATAATAAAATTAATTTTTTAATTAATGCACAGGAGACGGGAATTTTGACAATTGGAGAACAGTAAAGTCTTACATAAAAAATTAATTTTATTATTAACAAATCAACAGCAACGTCGGTTATAGATCCTAAACCCTGGGACGAGTAAATGACAAAATATTGATCAAAAAAAAAATACCATCACCATTCAGTCTCAAATGATTTCCCGGGCGAAACCGGGTATCTGAGCTAGTATATATATTTATATATATATATATATATATATATATATATATATATATATATATATAGAGAGAGAGAGAGAGAGAGAGAGAGAGAGAGAGAGAGAGAGAGAGATGTACACATATATGTATTTACTAATATTAGTCGTAGATACATTTATCTCTTTACATATATATATATATATATATATATATATATATATATATATATATATATATATACACAGACGGAAGTAAGGACAAAAAATATGTCGGATGCACTTTTATTGTCTTTCATAAGAATATACTCACTGACGTACTTAAATACCGACTAGGACCTTTATGTACAAACAACCAAGCTGAAGCGCTTGCATTAATGAACGCACTCGAATACGTAACACTAAATAATAAACAAATTGCAGAAGTAACTATAAACACAGACAGTAAGGTAACAATACAAAAACTATTGAACACTGACATACATGACCCATTGACAGAACAAAGTAGTCAAAAATATATTTGACTTGGATCAAAGGACATGCCGGACTTTACGAAAACGAATTAGTTGACAAAATTGCAAAAAATACATCCAAGGACCAAAACATTCCCATAACATACTCCAACATAACAAAACAAAATCTACAATACAAGTTACGCACGGACACAGTAAAACATTGGCAGGAGCGACGGGACAAAACAGAGAAAGGCAAGTATTTAAAAACATTCATCCCAAATATTGAGGTATACCTCAACACCTGTACTGCTACTGACTATTACTTGACACAAGTACTCACTAAATCTTATTTACATAGGTTCAAAATATTAAACGACAAAAACTGCCCCTGTGACAGAACGAGTGAACAGACTATAGAACACCTTATCTACACTTGCACACTTACTACACAATTACGAAACACACTCCAACAAACACTTCTCAGAAACAAAGACCAGTGGCCAATGGATTTAAAGAGTTTGTTTAAAAAATACCCTTTAGTATTTAGGAATTTTTCTAAAACCTTAATAGAAACAGCGGACGTTTTAAACACCGTACTTAAAAAATAATATATTAAGTCTTCCATTCTTTTTCTTTTTAACGCCTACATCAAGAATAATGCATTAGAATGAGTAGCATAACTTTCTAAATGAAGTTAAATTAACATGTTATTGGATTGTTTCCATTTTTCCTTATTATGCGTACTAAGTTTTCATCACTTTGATTGTTTGTTCTTTTATTATGTATATTATTTATTTTTTCATTTTTTCCTGTTTGTTTTTTTTTTGTTTCCTTTTCTTTTCTTTTTATTTTATTTATTTTTAATCTCAAGAACAAATTTATGAACATCATTTCTTATACACAAAACACGATGTATTATGAACATACGAGTACATGTTATATACTGTAATAGTATGGTACATGTAGCAAATAAACGCCTTTTGTGCATGGGTAATGTGCAAAGGAAAATATAAAAAAAAAATACACACACACACACACACACACACACACACACACACATATATATATATATATATATATATATATATATGTATCATGTAAAAATGAAGATAGAGTTCGTTAACGGCTAAAATCGGACCAGTAGGAGGAGGGGGGTAGGGTTAGAAGGGGGGTTTTGAAAATTCTTGATATTTCCATTATTATCCGTCGGAAAAATTGTATAGGACCATTCTTATTCAAAAAGTAATGATATGTAAATGTTGTTATGTAAGTTTTTTCATTAGCTTGATTATTGACCAAGATATTTGCATTTTTTAGTTTTTGGCGTTCCTGTAAACCCTCACTCATGCTCACGTCATTTTAGCAATAACCTGTGATATTTTGAAGCATTTTATTTGAAACCGAAATACCAAATAATGTTGTTATTGAACTTTTTGAGATACATACAAATACGTGACGCACATGGGAAATCTCCTCGTCCTTAGATAACGCAGCCCCTGCGTGACTGACTTTCTGTAAGTAGACAGGTATGACCTGCCAGGTTTGTTCCCTTTCTACTGATTCTGATACTCTCGTGTTCCATTTTAAGGGGATTTTGTGAGTGAGAACGAGTGTAATGGAACATTTGGGGTGGGTTACCTGTAACTGGTGGGTTGTAAGAGGTAGGTTGAGCGTCCTTGGCTGTTATATACTCTTCTATCCTTATATAGGCCTCGCACTCCCACAGCGAGAACCTACACAGTATCATTTAATTTTTCTTTCCAATACCTATCATTTAGCAACTCCGCCATGATTATATGGTTGCTCAGCAGATGTTAAGCTGAATCAGTGCAGTAGCATAAACGGACAAACCTATCGTCTAAATATCACTGAAAGGTGCGGTGGACTGAACCATTGTATTTACTTCTTTCACTGAACTCCATTCACCCCGGAGAAGCCGCAATCCATATCTTGCTCACTTCTTTGTCTTGGGCCTGCCTTCTCATTTCTGCCATAGCGGTCGCTTCCAAGTATGCTATGCCTATTATAAGCGAGTCTATGCCTGACAATTAGTCGCTGTATTCATGCTCTTGCTTCTACTAACCACCTGTGTTGCATGTTAGCCCCCATCCTATGACTATACCATCTGATCTCTTTATGTCCATCCTTAAGCATCCCTAAAAAAAAAAGGTTCATCACCCAGAGGTGGCGTAAACTTTGAAGATTTCCCTCGTAAAGTTTTGCAATAGATAATTCATATTTGCGTGTATCTCTTATATAAAGGACTCATGAAAACAATATTTGGTATTTAAGCTTCGAATAATGTGGTTTATT
The DNA here is from genome assembly GCA_019009955.1 of Riptortus pedestris. Classification (NCBI taxonomy): domain Eukaryota; kingdom Metazoa; phylum Arthropoda; class Insecta; order Hemiptera; family Alydidae; genus Riptortus; species Riptortus pedestris. The sequence continues at coordinate 88,762,937 of CM032233.1, forward strand.
ATATAACAGAGTGTTGTTTATATAAAGTAAGTAGAAGGCTGAAAACTGGAATATCCAAATATCTCGGTTAATATTAAAGATAGAGAATAAATGTATATGACAATGTTTATAGTACATTTAACGTGCAATAAGATTGGGTCTCGTGTACATCTAGACCCAGGGGGACCTTTCTTGCGGAAAACGTTTTTGTTAGCTGTTGATGCCCATTCAGGTTGGGTGGAAATTTTAAAACTAAACTCAACAACTTCAGCAGTCATTATTAAACATACGAGTATAAAGACGTGGATTTCTCATTTTGGCATACCCAAGACCTTAGCTACCGATAATGGAACTTATTCACATCTAGTGAGGAGAAGGAAGGTACGGGCAGAAGAAGGCCGCCGCAAAAAGACAGATCAAGTTCGTTAATGGCTGAAATCGGAGAAGTGGGAGGGATGGGTTTAGAGGGGGGGATTTTCAACAAATTCAAAATATCTCCGTTACAATACGTCGGATCAAAACATTGTACAATTTTATTGTAAATTAAATTTACTATAAATATTGTTCTATACATTTATTCTCTATCTTGAATATTAACCGAGATATTTGCATTTTTAGTAACTGTGGGCCGATAACAGATGACTAGTTTCCCGCCAAAAGCTAGTTCGGCCCTTTGCCGTAACTGTTTGGATCTCGTATGGAGATTTCTCTATTGTATAACTTCACGTGGGAAATCTGCTTAGTTTCCGCAGCTCCTGCGTGACGGACTTTTGTAATTTAAATTTAAATGAGGAACCATTGGGGCTCCCTATCTCTAGCGGCCACTATAGGCGGACTATAGTTATTCCTCAATCAACGACGATAGAAGTTTGATCCAGCTTGTCGCTGTTGTTTCATTGCCCATATGTCTCGATTCTTCGTTTCTGTTGTTATGCAGGTACCTTCTCTCTTGTTCCATGGGATCCGCTTCCCTTCGCACACCAAGTTTTAGCAGATTTCCCTTGAGGTAAATCAGCTATTAAGGTTGTACTCGTGGCTCTATTTTCAATACATTTCCTCGAATGTTCATCGATCCAACCCAGAAGATAACGAAAATGAGGCCCCGTCAAAACTGTATATATATATATATATATATATATATATATATATATATATATATGTGTGTGTGTGTGTGTGAGTGTGTGTGTGTTCTTACACACACAGTACCCCCGTTCTTTGTCATCGTAGGTAGTGAATGAGCCAAAATATCATGAACCATTTATTTCAAGCTGAAATACCAAATATTGTGTTCTACAAATCGTTGGCCAAGCAGTCCTATTCATGCCATAATAACAGTTAATAAGCTATTATCTTATGAAACGCAAATGCCAAACAATGTTCTCATTGAACTTTTACGTTTTGAGATAAATGCAAATGCGTGGCTAACTTGGTAAATCTGCTTAGTTAATGTAGCCCCTGCGTGACGGACTTATTTTTTTTCTTAGGTGCTGTTATATGCCCGAATCATCTATGCTTACTTCTCTCCCTGCCCAAACGGAAGATTGGTGAGATATTCTTCACCCTTCAGAACCGTTTCTCCCAGATTAAATGCCTCAGAGTTAAGACTGATTTATTACAACAAAATTTTATTATAATCATATTTATATCAAATCCATTTTTTGCTAACCTGAGCTCATCAAGGGCTATCATTTTTATTTTAGTTATATATTATTTTATTTACCACCAGTTGAGTTTGATTTTATATTTATAGCCCTAATGTACTCCACCTCCAGGGGTTCCTTTTTTGTAAATACGTCTTAGTTTACACGCTCACGCACATCCACACACACACACACACACACACACACACACACACACACACACACACACACACACACACACATACACACACACACTTTAATAGCAATTTCAAGCCACCTAGGTTGGGTTCCGGAGAGGATGGATAGAAGGTATTTGTTACACTCTACTGTTGACATCATTACCAAGAAACTCTAGTTTCACAAAACGTTCCAGCGTTCCTTAATTAATCAAAAAGTTGCTCGGTACCTATGCATACCAAAATCACCTTGCTACCATTTTTCCCCAAGGAAATTATCTTCAGGAAATTGAAAAGTCAAAATATCAGACTAGTACCCATGGTTAGATCTAAGCCCAGGGACATGACAGGAAATATCTGGCTGGAATCAGTAGTTAGATTTAATTCGAGGTCGCACAACGAAATATGAGTCTAGTAACTATAGTTAAATTTATATCCAGGAATCAACAAGACCATCTCATTAGAACAATTGGCCACAGCTAGATGTAATTCGGCATTCTTTTCAATTAATCTGAAAATCATGGGCTCAACACTCGGAGAAGGGCCAAGGATTCGTTGGGAGGTCAGGTTGCCAGCCTGACGCATTCCCTCACTATTCCCAGAGCATTTCAGGCCTAAGTTAGCTACTTCTTTAGTCAAGAAGCAAACCCCCACTTCTACTCATGTCACATAAACAACACTCCGTCGTTTAATAAACCACATTATTCGAAGCTTAAATACCATATATTGTTTTCAAGAGCCTTTTATTATATGAGATACATGCAAATACGTTCTGGTAGCCCCCCCCCCTCCTGTAATAAGCTCTTAGACAACTAACATTTGATTTATTGAGATACAAATTATTCTGATTCTTTACAGATTACAGTACTATATATAGCTTATATTTTTCAATAAAATTGATGTGTTATATTCTGATATATTTCAGTAATTGTTTTTTCTTTCCAGTGAGAGGTTGGTAGATCTATTAGTTTACATTTCATTCGCTTCCCGTCGGGAGGTTTCTTATTATCGTTTGTATTTATTCATTTAATATTCACGGTTGTGTTGTGTTACCAGTATGTAGATTTATCTAGAGTTAAACTTCACGAGGGAAACCTGCTTAGTTTACGCAACCCCTGCGTGACGGACTTTTAGCAGATTTTCCTTAAGAGAAATCAGCTATTGAGGTCGTACTCATGACACGATTTTCGAAAAATGTTTTCAAATGTCCATCGATTCTACCCAGATGACGAAAATGAGGTCCATTCAAAATTGTATATATATATATATATATATATATATATATATATATATATATATATATATATATATATATGTCTGTTAGCGACTGTTGCCGAACTCGATATTGAATCATTTTATGAAAAAAGAAAGATCAAGTTTGTTAATGGCTGAAATTGGACCCGTGGAAGGAGGTGTTTAGAGGGGGGGAGGGATTTTCGGAAATTCAAAATACCTCCGTTATTATGCTTCGGATCGAAAAATTGTATAGAACCAATCTTATTGCAAATTAAATTTACTATAAATAATTTTCTATATACATTTATTCTCTATCTTGAATATTAACCTATATATTTGCATTTTTAATAAGTGTGTGACTGATAAAAAGTAGAGATCGGCTGTCGTTGGTTCTATTCGGGACTTTCCGCCGAAAGCTAGTTCGGTCGTTTCCTTAACTGTTCGGCTCTCGTGAAATTGGTTTAGAGACTAGTTACTACTACTGTTATTAGTAGGCAGATTTCTCTATTGTAAAACTTCAGATGGGAAATCCGCTTAGTTTACGCAGCCCCTGTGTGGATTTTTATTGATTCTGATCAATTGGTTCCACTACCTAGTATCTAGTATTCTAGTATCTCAGGAGAATGTGTATATATATATATACTAGCTCAGATACCCGGCTTCGCCCGGGAATTCATTTGCGCAATATTTTGACATTTACCCGTCCCAGTGTTTAGGGTTAATACCCGTCGTTTCTGTGGATTTGTTAATAATAAAATTAATTTTTTATGTATGACTTCACTGTCCTCCATATTGTCATACTTCCCGTTTCCTGTGCATTATGCATAGATTTAAATTATTAAGGACAAAATATTATAATAATATATTATAATTTGAATAAATTTTTCCAGGTGAGGTACCTGGTAGTTCATATTGAAAAGAATTGTTGAGCAAATTTCTCTAAATACGATATGACAAAAGTTTCTCTAAATAACAAAATAAACAACTTTTGTTATATGCATATTTGCCGAAACCCCAATTGGAAACGAAATATCACTATATCTAATTTCAGGCCTCCCTTATAACACCCACTCCTGCCCGTCCCTAGAAATGTTAGTATGGCTTATTATTTGGAAGGCGTTAATGCTAATACACATACCGAGTTTTATTTAGTTCGGTTGAGTCTTTAGTGCCAAATAAAATTGTTTACTCCCGCTATAATTTTTAGCGTATAACGCCTTTATACTTCGATATACGACGATAGTGTATATAACAAAAGTTTCTCTAAATAACAAAATAAACAACATTTGTTATGTGCATATTTGCCGAAACCCCAATAGGAAACGAAATATCACTATATTTAATTTCAGGCCTCCCTTATAACCCCCACTCCTGCCCTTCCCTAGAAATGATAGTATGGCTTATTATAAGGAAGGCGTTAGTTTTATTACACATACCGAGTTTTATTTAATTCGGTTGAGTCTTTTGTGCCAAATAAAATTGTTGACTCCCGCTATAATGTTTAGCGTATAACGCCTTTATACTTAGGTATACGACAAAAGTGTATATCACAAAAGTTACTCTAAATAACAAATTAAACAATTTTTGTTATGTGCATAATTGCCGAAAACCCAATAGGAAACGAAATATCGCTATTTTTAATTTCAGGCCTCCCTTATAACCCCCACTCCTGTTCGTCTAAGAGAATAAAGTTGGGTTAGTAGTAATATACATACCAAGTTTCATAAAATTCGGTTCAGCCGTTTATGCGTGATAAGGTAACAAACAAACAAACAAACAAACATACGCTAAAGAAACAAAATGCAGTTATGGTGTCTGTGACATGTGAAACGAAAAGTTATCGTGAAATTTCGCGAAAAAAATCAATGTACAGACAGAGGTTACAATTTTATATATATATATATATATATATATATATATATATATATATATATATATATATATGTGTGTGTGTGTGTGTGTGTGTGTATTTCATTGGTGTAGTTCAATTATTAACTTTTCTCCGTTAGAATGATTGATTTTATCGATCGGCCTTTCAATTTTGTCGTCGTCAACTTTTGATCCTCAACTGTTGAGTATGAGCCATCGGTAGATTGTGAAGGTGACTATATATGGAGTTGGTGAGCTTTAGCCGGGTAGGTGTCGGCGAGGAGGGGAGGGAAGTGGTCACGGGTAGATGGCCACACTTCACTGGGAAATAGTAGCCGGTACTATTCTCAGGGGGCAATCACAGTACTATCAGATTCCCAGCTCACCATATACCGGAACCACACACACTCACCTGCTATAGCCCACAACTACAATTTCAATTTTTAAACCACCGTTTAAGCCCTAGCCGCCATTTGGTTTGAGCATTACCAAACTCTAAATTCGACCACCACACATATTACCAAAGATCAAGTTCTTAATAGACGAAATTGGACCAGTAAAGGTCGGGGTCCTGGCAAGGACTAATACAAAGATACCCAGATACCCATATTTGTCTGATATTACTAGTCAGATGAAAAAATGTTATATAACCAGTCATCTTGATATTTTTATGTACAGCATTATTTCTGTACAGATACATTTTTTTTACCAGCAATTGAATTTATACGCGTGGCGCTTTTTTTTTCGAAAAGTATCTTCCAATGTCCATCTACGAGGTTAATTCTTATTTTCTATATGTATGTCTGTTAATGCTATTGACAAATTTCTTCAAATGTTCATCCATCCAATCTAATGCATGACATAATTCATATCCGTTCAATATATATATATAAATATATATATATATATATATATATATATATATATATAAAGATAGATAGATATTTATTTATTTGTTAAATCTTGTACAAATAATAACAATATAGACACATTTTGTTTCATTTTGAGTCTGGCAAAGCTTTTACAATAAACGGTGACATAGATTTCATGAAGTGAATTTAATATATTCTTTAATTTTAATATATATAATTTCAAAAATCTAATTTACTAACTAATTCTAATTGTAAAATTACTTTAACGCTGTTCAATGGTATCTCTAACATTACAATTTTTTGAACAGCTAAAATAACAATATAAGTTCTATACGAATGTTCACCTTAAAAATGTGTGTAGAATAAATAACATAAACACTCACAAAAAGTAATATATTAACGAATTATTCTTGATATGTGTTTTCTCATTTACATTAAGGGAGTCAAATGTTTTCAGAGCTGCTATAATGAACGTATAAAGCCTATTCAATTTATTGACATCGTTAATATTTAACATATTTACGTATTATTTATTTAAATATTAACGATATATATATATATATATATATATATATATATATATATATATATAAAGATCAAGTGGTTAAAATGGAACCAATGGGAGGGGAGTTTAGGGTAGAGAATTTCGAAAATTCATAATACCTCCGTTGTTCTGCGTCGACCGAAAAATTGGATAAAATTAATATTATTTAAAATGCAATGTTCTATAATTGTTGTTATGTACACGTTTCCTTTATATTGAATATTAACCGATACATTTCCATATTTTAATTTCCCGCCATCAGTAAACCTCCACTTCTACTCATCTCATGTTTACAACAAGCTGTTATTGCATAAACCACTTTATTCTATGTTTAAATACCAAATATTGTTGCCAAGTGGCCTTTCTTACATAGGAACAGAGAATTTAGGGTGAGATGCGGTCCCAAGTGTGCTATACCAGCAGGTGGGAAATCTGCTTAGTTTACGCAGCCCCTGCGTGACGGAGTTTTTTCACATCCTTGTAGGCAGTAAAGATAGTATTGAAATCAAGAAAAATTTCTATTTTCAGATTTCAACGGAATTATCAGTTTTGAAATAATTTCAAATGAAGCCCAGCTAAACAGTTTGTTTATTTAATCTAATAGAAGTACAAGAGAGTCGTACCAGATCACATCAGATTTAAAGGACCCGAACATTAAAGGAGTATGCAACTTGTTTAACAAAAATAATGTAACGCAGAATCATAAAACAAGATGCAAGAATATTCTTCAATCCCTCAACGACATAAATAAATATTCCGAGAAAAGTGCATCATTTTAGCAGATTCCCCTTAAGGAATCTTCAAATGTCCATCGATCCTATCTAGATGACGAAAATGAGGTCCGTTCAAAACTGTATATATATGTTTGTCTGTTATCGCTCTAGCGGTCGCAATTATTGGTTAACCGTTACCAAACTCGATATTTAGTCGTTTTATGTAAAAAGAAAGATCATCAGTTCGTTTACGACGGAAATCGGACCAGCGGAAGGGGAGTTTAGAAGCGGGAATTTTGAAAATTCAAAATATCTCCGTTATTATACGTCGGATCGAAAAAATGCATAGAATCAATAGCAACTTAAATTTACAATAAACATTATTATATACATTTATTCCCAATCGTGAATATTAACCGAGATATTTACCTTTTTCAGTTTCATCCTTTAGCAAACCCTCATTTCTACTCATGTTACATAAACAATACTTGGATATGTAATAAACCACATCATTCGAAACTTAAATACCAAATATTGTTTTCAAGAAACATTTATTATACGAGATACATACAAATATGTTCTGGTGACCGCCCCCCCCCCTTCTCCCTTCTTCGGTTTTTGGACTACTTAAATTTGATTGATTGAGATAAAAATTATTCTGATTCATTATTAATTACAGTACTAGATAAAGTAAATACTTTTCAATCAAATTAATACGTAACCAGTTATCTTTCCGTTAAGAAGTTGGCAGAACTGTTTATTTACATTTCAGATGCTTTCCGTCGGGAGGTTTCTTATTATCGTTTGTATTTATTCACTTAATATTCACGATGGTGTTGTGTTACCGGAATGTAGATTTATCTGTTGTTAAACTTCACACGGGAAATCTGCTTAGTTTACGCAGCCCCTGCGTGACGGACTTTTTAGGAGTAAAACGCGCTGCCCGAATGTATTACAACTATTAAAGAATATTCTTTGTTTAAAAATAAATTAAAGTACTTCATACCTGAAGAATATTTTTGTACACCAGATAACTAATTTCAAAAATGTTCAATTATAAAATAAAACCACGTTATATTTGTCATAAAAATTGGTCAGAAAATAATTTGTGATCAGGTACATTGTCTCTATAATGTGGAACAAGTTTCTCATCATTTATAGAGCTATTTATCCTTTAATAATTGGCATGTCAATAAATATAAGAAATGTTTGCTATATATTTAGAGTTGACGGACTGATGATCAGAAATTAACGGATCTTATAATATGTATTCATTATAAGGAATGTATTATGGAATATAAAAGTTATTCAATAATATGTTGAGAAATTAATTGACATAATATTAGAAAAATGTTTCTAGAAAACAAAACTATTTGACGCATCCTATTATGTTTGGTTAGCATTTAATGAAAATAAACACATTTAATTTAATTTACTTTGGGGAATATGAGAAGATAAATGAATTTATGAAGAATGGGAGTTCCCTGCTCCCTGGTTATTTCTCATGTTATTTCCCCCAAATGACTCATTGTATTCAATCTGAACCGGACGTGGAAAATCTACACGAATTCAAGATTATTTAATTTAGGTGAAAGACCTTCATGCATAGGAGGCGTAAGGTAATTAGATTTCCCACGTGCTTGTCTTTCACACTTGTAATCTCATCACACCAAATATCCTCTATTTCTACCTAAAAAACCGATGATTAGAAGGCACCAGGAGGGAAGAAAGCACGAATCACTTGCTTAATACAGGAGTAACGGAGAAAACAGTCCGTCACGCAGAGGCTGCGTTAACTAAGCAGATTTCCCACTTGCGTCACGTATTTGCATTTATCTCAAGACGTAAAACTTCAAAATATATATATATATATATATATATATATATATATATTTCTTATTTAGGCTTCAAATAAAGTGCTTCAATATATAACTGCTTCCTATTGATAGGGCATGAGTAGGATTGGGGGTTTACTGAAGGCCGATAACTAAAAAAAATGCAAATATCTCGGTTAATATTAAAGATGCTGAAAAAATGTACATAACAACATTTATAGAACATTTCATTTGCAACAAGACTGTATCAATACAATTTTTCGATCCGACGCATAATAACGGAGATGTTATAACCACCTCCAACTGGCCAGAATTTTTAAAAATTCCTCCCTTCTAACCCCCCCCCCTCCCTCCAGGCCGATTTCAGCCGTTAACGAACTTGATCTTTCTTTTTACATAAAACACTTATATATCGAGTTTGGTAACGATTAAACAAAAATTTCGACCTCTAGAGTGGTAACAGACATATATATATACACAATTTGGATCGGACCTCATTTTCGTTATCTACTAACTAGGTTCGCTTGACATTTGAAGAAATAAACTGCTCAAAAATGAATAGGGATATTGGCTGTTTTGTGGTATGTATGGGGCCTAGCATTTTTTTTTTTTTATTATAAATATCATTAATATTTATTAGAAATTATTGTCTTTTTCCCCCATAAAAAAGAAATTTAATTAAGATCGATTTAAATAAAAATTAATATGATAAGGAAAAATAACCAATATCCCTATTCATTTTTGAGCAGTATATTTCGAAAATCGTGTCATCAGTACAACCTCTATAGCTGATATTGCTTAAGGGAAATCTGCTAAAATGAATAGAATAAAATTCGTAGACCATCAATAGTTTAACATGATTCGTTCTATAATATTTTGTTCGACCCGACACACAATAACCGAGATATTTTGAATATCACCTCCCCTCTATTCCTAATCCCATTTCAGCGACTAACAAATATAATCATTACAGTTGAAATAAACGGTTAAATATAGTGTATTGTATAGATGAAATATACATTTTATAAATAAAAATGGAAATAAACATTTTCGAGTAAAGGACGAAAACTCTCAATTGATGATGTCATCACACTACATGTTTGCATGTATCTCAGATTCAATAAAGACAACATTTGGTATTCATGATATAACAGCTTATGGTTAATACGACTGATGATGTACTCTACTGGGGGTTTACTGAAGGCTGAAAATTTCTAATATGATTGGTTCTATATTTTTCGATCCGATGCATGATAACGAAGATATTTCATTTCGGAATTTTCTAGATCACTCCCTCTAAACCCCCCTCCTCCTGGTCCGATTTCAGTCGTAAACGTACTTGATCTTTAGGTTTGCAAAAACGGATTATATATCGAGCTTGGTAACGATAAAACAAAAATTATAAACGCTAGAATGCCAACATGAATATATTATATAATTTTGGACGGACCTCATTTTCGCCATCCCCTATTCAGGATCGATGGATATTTGAAGAACTTTTTCGAAAATCGCGTCATGAGTACAACCTCAACAGCCGATTTCCCTTAAATGAAATATGCTAAAATGTCATGTTATATGGGGTGGTTCCATAAGATCGTTCGGTTTTTGGAGAGTAAAATGAAACAATTTTATTGAAATTGAGTAAGATTGGGTGTTTACTGAAGGCCGAAAACTAAAAAATGCAAATATCTCGGTTAATATTAAAGATGCTGAAAAAAATGTTTTGGAGAGTGAAATGAAACAATTTTATTGAAACAAAGAATAAATTTTATTCAGTAATGTATTCACCATTTTTATTGATGACCACTGGCTATCTTTCCAATTACCTCATAATTTCATTCTAGTAAAACGTCTGAGGCTTAGAAGGAAAAAACTCATTGAGGTCTCTCATCAGCAAACGATTTCCCGATGCCTCCCGGCTTGGGCAAAACATGCCAACCAAGTTGCCTTACTTTTTGCTGTGTGATTATTGCGGAGTGGTGAAAAACAACAACTTTGCGATTCACCAGTTCTGAGCGTAACAATTTTGTCCAAACCTTTCCGATAAGTATCATTAAGATCAGATAGGTTAAGGAGGACCGGCGATATTTAAAAACAATTCATATGACTGGCAACCGAACGAACCTATGGAACCATGCTATAGTTCTATTCATGATAAAAAAAATTGGTTTCATTAATTTTTTGTACCTCCAACAGGCAGAACAGGAGAAATTTGAAATATTTTATTCCCCTCCCTTCCTCTAATCCCCTCCTCCCCTTTAGTCGATTTCGATTGATCACAGAGAGAGGTACAAACTAAACCGCAAACAGTCTTAAATATAAAAATTCAACATTGTACAGCTAGTCGTTTTAGAGTTATACATGATATGCAGAGATGACACACCGAATTTGTCAAATTAGGTTCAGGGAAGGTCAAAACTGATATTTCCGTTGAAATCTGAAAACCGAAAATATTTGCGATTGCAATACTTTGTACAAGAAAGTAAAAATTAATAACGATAATTAAAGTTGGCATTCAGCTTCCAAGGGAAAATCAATTTCTACTTTAATGTGTATTGAAATAATTCATGTAGCAAGAATAACTGTCATTCAGTATTACCCACATGTTAATATTTTCTGTCACTCGTTATACTTATGACTTTGTCATGAATTGCTACCATATCATTAACTGTTTTGAAATGATGTCCAACTCTCATTATATAATCCCGGTTTATAATTAAGTGTGCTAACATGTAATAAATATTCATTTTATCTTCCAAAATCACCAGTTTTCTAAATACATAAATATAAAGAGGGAAATTTATTTATTATCAAAGATAACTCCACAAAGTACTCCATAAAGATATTGCCTTATCTTTAAATTGCCAACCTTGCTTGATACGCTTATAAAACGCCCTCTGTAGGCTTCCCTATCAACTCTTGGAAAGAGATAATTCATCCGTATCGTTTATTATCAACATACGTGATATATTTTGCCAGTTCTTTAATTTTATAGTTTATCATAAAGTATAATTAACAGCTATAGAAATGAAAAAAAATAATAAACAAAACATCTCCAGGAGTCAATTAATTTGCACAGATTAATTAACATTGCTGGGAGAATTTCGAGCGCCTATCTTGTAGAAGATTTCCGTTAAGCGATATCTCTTACTACGATTGTACTCAAGACGCGATTTTCGTTAAACGTCCAACCTAGGATATGACGAAAATCGGCCCTTTGGGAAGGGGGTGGGGGCTTTAGAGAGGGGTAATTTCGAAAATTCTAAATATATCCGTTATTATACGTTATATCGAAGAATTCCATTGAATTAATCTTATTGCAAGTTTAATGTTATATAAATGTTGTCTTACACAAGTTTTCCGGAAACTAAAAAATCTCGGTTAATAATCAAGATAGTGAAAAAATGTAAATAACAGCATTTATAGAACATTAAATTTTCTATAAGATGGGTTCTATGTAATTTTTCTATCCGACCCATAATAACGGAGATATTTCGAATTTTCGAAACTCCCCCCTCCTACTGGTCCGATTTCAGCCAATAACCAACTTGATCTTTCTTTTTACATAAAACATAACCTTAATTTACGACGTCATTACACCATTTGCATGCATCTCACATAATAATCGCCCGTTGAATACAATATTTGGTATTTATACTTGGAATGAGACGTTTCATGATATATTCTCTTGCTTTTATAGTACGATGACTAAAAGTGGTAGTTAACTGAAGGCTAAAAACTAAATAATGCCAATATCTCGGTTATTATTGGAGATAGAGAAAACTTGTGTATGACAACATTAAACTTGCAATAAGATTAGATCAATGGAATTCTAATTCTTCGATACAACGCATGACAGGAATGATGAAAGTCCCTCCGATGAGTATATAATTTATCCTTTGCTTTTCAAACTAGAAACAAAATAAAGGAAACATGTACAAATTTAAAAGACGAAATGGAATTAGCAAATGGGTCAAATGTAGTTTTTTGGAAATTCCTCCTCTAAAACCCACTTCCCACTGGTTCGATTACAGCCGCCAACTAACTTGATCTTTAGTTTTACATGAAACGTTTAAATATCGATCAAATAAAAATTGCGACAGTCGACAGACAAATATACATCTTAACATTCTATAATATCGTCGTATATATATATATACATATATGTGTGTGTATATATATGCATATATGTGTGTGTGTATATGTACATATAGAGGGATAAATAGATAGATAATTTTGAAGGACCTCATAGCATCATGTGTAGCTGATTTTTCTCAAGGGAAATCCACTGGTTCGATTACAGCCTTTAACGCCTTGTATATATATATATATATATATATATATATATATATATATATATATATATATATATATATATATATATATATATATATATACTGATATAGATATATAAATATACAATTTTGAAAGGACCTCATTTTCCTCATCTCTTAGATAGGATCAATGTACATTTTTGGACATTTTTCAAAAATCGGGTAATGAATACAACCTAAATACCTGATTTCCCTTTAAGGGAATCTAATGAGATCCATTCATACGTATATATATATATATATATATATATATATATATGTGTGTGTGTGTGTGTGTGTGTGTGTGTGTGTGTGTGTGTGTGTGTGTGTGTGTGTATGTGTGTGTGTGAGAGAGAGAGATAGAGAGAGAGTTAATGCTTTAGCAGACTCAATTTTTAATTATCCTTACTGAAATCGATATTGAATCGCCTTATTAAAAATGTAAGATTAAGTTCGTCAATGATCAAAATCGGACCAGAAATGGGGGGGGGGGGTTAGAGGTTTGTAAACATCTCCCTTATTACATATGCATTATTTCGTAACTGAAGCATTAAGAGGTGTATTTGATTTTCTTGTATTTTGCCTTCAATTACCCACCCCCCTTCGAGTCATAGTTTATTTACATATAAATAGACAATATGTAGTGACATAAGATCACAAGTGTGTTATAGCAGCAGATGGGAAATCTGCTTAGTTTACGCAGCCCCAGCGTGAGGGGATTTTGGTTCTGAGCTCGACCCACGTTATATCCCAATCCGTGGTAGAGCGACTCACACTATAAGGTGGGTTCACTATACACCTTGAAGTGTCAAACTCATAAATCTGTACTTGGCTCGTTCAACATCCTTTGCACTGTCGTCAGGGCGTAGAGTGCTGTCGATGGAAACACCTGTTCGCTAGCAACATTATCCATCCATTTACCCTTCGCCCACGGCCTCATCCTCCACCTCTTTTCCTTTCATAGCCACGCTCATTTTCTTTATCTAGATTCACCATTATCTGTTTATTGCTCCCTCTTTTTCAAGGCTTTATCTCCATTTTAGCAGATTTCCTTTGAGAAAAGTCAGCTACACATGAAGCTATGAGGTCCGTTCATAATGATCTATCTATCTGCATATCTATCCATATATATATATATATATATATATATATATATATATATATATATATATATTTACATATATCTGTACAATAAATAACAAAAAAAAAAACAAAAAAAATTGAAAAATAACAAAAGTGAAATAGCTAAACATTTTATAAGTGAGCATAGTTGGGTGGTTGATCTGAATGGAAATGAATGGCTGAAAATAATATTTTTACTAATGATTGTCGTAATTCCCTCCTTCAGGGGAAACATATACATGTGTTCAAACGCATCTAATACAATTAATGCATACAATTTGAAATCTTGTTGCACACCACAGACTTAATTTGTATGTTAAATTTTGTCATATATTTGAATTTTGTGAAGGTATGAGAATATGTTGTTAATTTATGTGCTGCATTCCGTCAAAAGTTCTTGTAAGACGTAGTGGAAGTCCTATTGTCGTTTTCGGCATTCTGACAGTATATGTCTTATCGTTAAGGGAATGTTACAAGTTGAGCAAGTAGGTCTGTCAGTCTTTGTCCCTCCCCCCCCCCTCTCTCTCTCTCTCTCTCTCTCTCTCTCTCTCTCTCTCTCTCTCTCTCTCTCTCTCTCTCTCTCTCTCTCTCTCTCTCTCTCTCTCCCTCCCTTCCTCTCTCACTCTCTCTCTCTGATTTCATACATACAAGATTTGAGAATAGTTTCCTCTAAAGCAGGACTGGCGTTGTGCTTAAGAGCATCAGATGTGAACCAGTTCTCGTGGAAGACGGTTCTGGTTGTAGATGGTGGTGTTACACGATGCAGCGTGCAAGGGGTTAAGGCAAGTGGGAGGTGGGAAGAGGTAGGTATACCATTATCCAAGCCCCTCCTTTTTAAGGGGAGATTTAAATACTAAATGAGGGGATTAAGGTAGACGGTAGCAGGGGATTTACCGGCTCACTATCCCTCTATAGGATTGCTCCCATATAGCGACACCGATATACCCCTTCCCCTTCCCCCTCAGTCCCATATTTCTTCATCAGCCTATCATCCTACTCTCTAGGCTGACTCAGATCGATATTTAGTCAGCCTTTATTGCCTTAACACCTCAGGTAATATTTTTTAGCAGATTTTCCCTTAGGGAAATCAGCTATTGTGGTCTTTCTTTATACTTTATACTTTATCTTTAAGCGATTTTCGAAAGATGTCCTCAAATGTCCATTGATCCTACCCAGGAGATGATGAAAATGAGGTCCGTTGTGAGTAGTATATATATATATATATATTAATAAATATATATATATTATAATATATATAAATTAAATATGTCTATATATATAGAAATTTGGTAACCTCTTTCAGTACATTTTGATATTTTTTTGCGAAAATTTCACTGATAACTTTTCGTTCTCGCCGCGCACCCATGGTCATAGACACTCAAAACAGCAATGCGTTTTCTTCGTGTCCTGTTTGGTAGTTACGCATTTCGACGCATACATGCTTGTACCGAAGTTTATGAAACTTGGTATGTATATTACTACTAACCCAACTTAGACTTTAGGCTATGTTAATATTCCCTGAAACGAACAGGAGTGGGGGTTATAAGGGAGGACTGAAATTAAAAATAGCGATATTTCGTTTCCTATTGCATTTTCGGCAATTATGCACCTAACGAACGTTGTTTATTTTGTTATTTGGAGTAACTTTTGTCATATACACTTTTGTCTCGTAGCCGGGCTATTAAAGGCGTTATACGCTAAAAATTATAGCGGGAGTCAACAATGTTATATGGCACAAAAGACTCAACCGAACTAAATAAAACTCAGTATGTGCATTAGCACTAACGCCTTCCTTATAATAAGCCGTACTAACATTTCTAGGGACGGGCCAAGAGTTGGGGTTATAAGGGAGGCCTGAAATTAAAAATAGTAATATTTCGTTTCCTATTGGGATTTCGGCAAATATGCCACATGACAAAAGTTGTTTATTTTGTTATTTAGAGGAAAGTTTCGTTATATAGCACTATCGTCGAATACGCGAATCTATAAAGGCGTTATACGCCCTAAACATTATAGCGGGAGTCAACAATTTTATTTAGCACAAGACTCACCGAACTAAATAAAACACTCAGTATGTGTATTAGCACTAACGCCTTCCTTATAATAAGCCATACTAACATTTCTAGGGCCGGGCAACAATTCTTTTCAATATGAAACTACCAGGTACATCATCCTGGAAAAATTAATTCAAATGTATGTTAATATTTTTTCCTTAATAATTCAAATCTATGCATAATGCACAGGAAACGAGTAATATGACAATATGGAGGACAGTGAAGTCTTACATAAAAAAATAATTTTATTATTAACAAATCCACAGAAAGCGACGGGTATTAACCCTAAAAAAAAGGGATGGGTTAAATGTCAAAATATTGAGCGCAAAGTAAAGCCTTGCCCAAAAAATACCATCACTATTCAGCCTCAAAGAATTCCCGGGCGAAGCCGCGATATCTGATCTAGTATATATATAAAATTGTAACCTCTGTCTGCTACATTGATTTTTTTTGCGAAATTTCAACGATAACTTTTCGTTCCCATGTCATTCCCATGGCTTCGCACGGGAATTGATTTGAGGCTGAATGGTGATGGTACTTTTTTTGGCAAGGCATTACTTTGGCACAATATTTTGCTTTACCCGTCCCAGTGTTAAGGGTTAATACCTGTTGTTGGCATTTTGTTAATAATAAAATTAATTTTTTATGTAAGTCTTGCACTGTCCTCCAAATTGTCATATTTCCCGTCTCCTGTGCATTATGAATAGATTTCAGTTATTAAGGATGAATTGTTGAACATATCAATATTTCTACGCACAATTACGTGCTCACACATTGTTCCTGGAGAAATGCTATAGAAACAAAAGTTAGAATCTAAAGTAACAAAGTAAACAACTTTTGATTATATGCATGTTTGTCGAAAAACAAATAGACAATGAAATATCGCGAATTTTTATTTCAGTCTTCCTTTACTAACCCCCACTCCCGTTCTAACCTAAAAATTTTAATCTAGGCTTATAATCATGAAGAATTAATGCTAATTGACATACCGAGTTTTTTAAGTCCACGGTTTAATCGGTTAGCGCCCAATGATATAGTTGACTCCCGCTTTAGTTTATAGTGTATATCTCGTTTAATACTTTGTTAAAAGACAAAAATGATTATGACAAAAGTTACTCTAAATAACAAAATAAACAACTTTTGTTATGTTTTATATTTGTCGAAAAACGAATAGAAAACGAAATACCGCTAATTTTTAAATTCAGGCCTCCCTTACAACCCCCACTCCTGCCCGTCCCTAGAAATGTTAGTATGGCTTGTTATAATGAAGGCGTTAGTGCTAATACACATACCGATTTTTATTTATTTTGGTTGGGTCGATAATTCGGTATACAAAAAAAGTGTATATAACAAAAGTTACTCTAAATAACAAAATAAACAACTATTGTTATGTTCATATTTGTCGAAAAAGCAATACGAAACGAAATTTCGCTATTTTTAATTTCAGCATGCCCTTATAACACCCACTCCTGATCGTCTCACAGAATATTAATATAGCCTAAAGTCTAAGTTGGGTTAGTAGTAATGTACATACCAAGATTCATAAAATTCGGTTCAGCCGAAGGTAACAAACAAACAAACACACACGAAAGAAACGAAATGCAGCTATGGTGTCTATGACATGTGAAACGAGAGAGGGGAGGAACTTCGAAAATTAATATCTCCGTTATTATACGTCGGATCGAAAAATTGTATAAAACCAATCTTATTGCGAATGTAATTTTCTATAAATGTTTTCATGTACTTTTTATCACTATCTTGATTACTAACCGAGTTATTTGCATTTTTTATTTTTCGGGCCTCATTAAACCCTCACTCCTACTCATGTACAACAAACAGGTCTGTCAACCTCTCAGAGCGTTTGACTGGATTCAAATTGACTGGAAAGAAAAGGAATTACTCAAATATATCTGATTATAATATATTAATTTGATTGAGACTATTTACTATATCTAGTTCTACAATTTATGATGAACCAGAATAATTTTCATCTGAATCATTCTAATATTAGTAATCCAAGAAATAAAAGACGGGGGGGGGTACATCAGAACATGTATCTCATTTAGAAACGATTTTTTGATCACATTTGGAATTTCAGATTGAAATAAGACGATTCATGATATTTTGGCTTATTCGTAACGTGCGATAACAAAGGGGGCTTTTGGAAGGTTGAAAATTAAAAATACAAATATCTCGTTTAATATTTGAGATAGAGAAAGAACGTATGTTACAATATTTATTCTTCTTATTCTCGGCCCAATATATTTACAAGTTCTTCTTTTTTTTTCATGAAAAGGGTCACCAATAAAAAACATTTTTTCTCTTACATTTGTTGCTACTGTTCCATCCTCACTGGGACGACGACCTCCCCAGTAAGGACAGTCGCAACGAACGTAAGAGGGAAACGAGCACTTTAGAAATGGATTGCCCGTGAAGAGGTGGTATGTAGACCACGAAACATGTAGGGCAGTATGAATAAAGTTTGAGTAAAGAAAAACGTTTTTATTGGTTAACCTTGCCATGAAACTATGAAGAACATGTAAAAATATTTATAGGTAATTTAAATTGAAATAAGACTTATAGTAACGGAGGTACTTCAAATTTTTGAATTTCTCCCTTCTAAATCCCTCCTCCAAGTAGTCCAGTTTCTGCCATTAGTGAACTTCATCTTTAGTTTCACATAAAACGCTTAAATATCGAGTAAGGTAACGATCAAACAAAAATTGCGACCGCCAGATCGTTATTAGACAAATATATATTAGGCCCTTATTTTCGTCATCTATCGATGGACATTTGAGGAAATATTTTGAAAATCGTGTCATGAGTAAGACCTCAGTAGCTGATTTCTCTTAATGGAAGTCTGCTAAAAGGGGGTGTTCAGCGAGTTTGAAACAACCGGTATGGACAAACACTGATTATTTTCGTTTCCGTGGTAGGATCGATAGATTTGAAGACATTTATTACAACATCCTGCCATGAGTAGAAGCCGAATCGCCTAAGCCTTAAGGTAAATTTTCTCCATTGAGCATTGCCAAACGCCCAGCTGAGCCATTCCCAACCCTGATTCACGAGCTGTTTCATCTGACGCCTTTATCACCTTCCCATCTAGAGATGGGATTTTACCCGGTAAATACCCAAATTCGGGTAAATACCTGGGAAAATACCCGGGAAAATACCCGATTGGGTAAATATTCGGGTATTTTTAAATTATCTTCCCGAACTATTTTTGTAGTTATAGATTCTAAAGCTTTTGTGTTGTAACGATTTAATGTATGACTTATCAACGTGTACTGAGACTGTACATCGCTTGCCGAGTCTTTGAAGCTGTCGATAGCTCTTTATGCGGGCTCCGGCACTTCATTTGTCGGCTTCCAGCGTTGCCTTGCCAACAACAAAGCGCACAAACTATTTTAGACCTATCTTTTGGCGGGAAACTCACTCATCCGTTATCCGCCCCGATCTCATAAAATGCAAATATCTCGGTTAATATTCAAGATAGAGAATAAATAAATATGACAATATTTTTAGTAAATTTAATTTGCAATAAGATTGATTCTATACAATTTTTCGATCCGACGTATAGTAATGGAAATATTTCGAATTTTAGAAAATCCTCCCCTCTAAACCCCCCTCCCACTGGTCCGATTTTAGCTATTAACGAACTTGATCTTTCATTTTACATAAAACGACTAAATATCGAGTTTGGTAACGATCAAACAAAAATTGCGACCGCTAGAGCGGTAACAGACAAATATATATATATATATATATATATATATATATATATATACAGTTTTGAACGGACCTCATTTTCGTTATCACAAGGTAGGATCGATGGACATTTGAAGAAAAATTTCGAAAATTCCGTCATGAGTACAACCTCAATAGCTGATTTCCCTTGAGGGAAATCTGCTAAAATAGAGACTAGTTGCCTCCAAACCTTTCTTTTGTTGAATAATTATATATAAATAAATAATAATTATTAATTATTATAGTTAATAATTATTTATTGTTATAGTTAATAATTATTAATTATTATAGTTAATAATTATTTATTGTTATAGTTAATAATTATTAATTATTATAGTTAATAATTATTATTATTATATTATGTAAATTTCTTTTGTTTCAATATTGGCTCTGTTTTATTTTCCTCGCTTCTATCTCATTATTTACAGATTTTTTAATCAAACCTCAGTTTATTCATAACTCGCGAAATAATGAAGGTATAGTTTATATTGCATTTGTTCATAAGAATGTAAAAATTAATAAAAGGTGTGGCATTTACTGTAAAAAACGAAAATACCCATGACTTGGGTTTTTTCCCACATAAATACCGGGTATTTACCCATTTTGGGTAAATACCCGGGTTTTTACCTTTTGGGTATTTACCCTTCGCCCATCTCTATTCCCATCGCATATTCTCCAGAACTCTGCCCCATGAATTTCGCCATGATTCAAGATTATGGAACTTCAAATCCTGATGTATACCACGAAGGCCTCAGACCCTTCGTTACAGATACAGTACAACGTGTACGAACAATGCTTTTACACATATATCAAAACTTTAAACTGAATATAGGGAGCGGCCAAACGCATTATTACGGGTTATTAGGGGTTTGTGTGGGATTATACAAAATGAACAAACGAATATGGAGGAATTTGGCATTTTTCCAATTGTACATTCCAGGATGTACTCATAATGCTGATATTAAAAATCGTTAAATGTGAATCGCTGTTTGTTTGTTTCATAAGGTTTTAGGGCTAAAAACTAATAGGTTGTCATCGCCCGGTAATATCTATAACTGTCGTTTTAGCAGGTTTCCCTTATGGGAAATCAACTATTGAGGTCGAACTCACGACGCGATTTTCGAAAAATGTCTCTAAATGTTCATCCTAGAAAGTAACGAAAATGAGCTACGTGCAAAACTGTATAGACATATGTGTATATATATATATATATATATATATATATATATATATATATATATATAATAGTGTTATTGTTTTCGACCAGGTTGTATGTTTATATGGTGTTGTTGTTTTTTGGAGTTTTGGTCAATGTTGGTGAAAAAAATCTTAGTTTATTCCAATATTTCGAGAATATTTATTTTCTCTTCTTCAGGACTATAGTGTTATAATGATACAAAGACATATGACAGTGACCATGCTCAATGTAACAGACTTGGTAGGTTATACTTTGTACTCCTAATGTAACCAGACGTACAATAGTTTTTAAGTATCATTAGTCTTGATAAGTAGAATTAACACAAACACTATCTGTTACACTCTAATAACAATGTGCAATATATATAAAGTAGTACCTGTACTTTTTAACTCTGAAGAAGAGAAAATAAATATTCTCGAAATATTGGAATAAACCACGATTGACAGCCAATATTGACCAAAACTCAAAAAAACAACAACACTATATATATATGTCTGTTAACGCTTTAGCTGTCGCAATTTGTTGATCGTTACCAAACTCGGTATTTAAGTGCTTTATGTAAATATAAAGGTCAAGTTCGTTAACGGATGAAATCGGACAGGTTTAATATATTAACTCAAGCGTGTTAAATAGTCTAGTTTAAGTCTTTCTTTCAGTTAGCTTTAATTTCCTACCTGTACCCACTTAATTTAATAAAAAATAATTGTTGATATATGAAATGTATTATATGTTATTTAGTTCTACGTTATGTTTTATATGTTTTCTTTTTTAGTTCTAAGAAAGATAATTGTTTTATGGTATCTAACATATTTTAATAGAAATTGTAACTATTATTTTCTGTGTCAACAGGGCACTGACGATGATGCACAGCATCGAAAGCGCTTTGCTGTTTCAATAAATTATTATAGTGGAAGCGTAGCCGACAATTTTTTCATCCTACATACATTAGAAGTCACTTCCACCTGCCAGAATACCAACTCAGAATCAAGCGAGTTACTTTCTTGTATTCTGCCTTCAGTAACCACCACCCCTCCTCCTCACTACTAATCGGTTTTTACCTATAAATGGAGAATATGTATGTGCTCCGATGAAAACTCAAGCATTTTATTCCAGCACGTGGGAAATCTGCTTAGTTTACGCAGCCCCTGGCTGGCGGAATTTTCAGCTGTTCCATAATTTTAGATATGAAGTCTTGTGAGTTATTTATCTGGTGGCGTTGGGTGTTGTTGTAAGAACAGCTGGCCTTGGTGAGTGGGCACTTGTGTTTTATATTAGGCCAGTGAGTGTGTCCTGGCGGGCCTAGGACCAGTCTACCTACATCAACCTTCTTACTCTCCCCATTGTCCCAAGTTATTGGAGGCGTCCAATTGGCCAGCCAAATCATTAGTCGAGTCCAGCAGACGCTCCAGTTAAATAAATCCATATGTAGTCGGGACAGACGGCGTCTCCAATCTTTTGGCCTTCATTCTTCAAATTCAAATTATACTTTCCTCATATCTCCATATCCATGAACTCCGTATCTGTAATCGGGAGGCCACACACTTATAGGCGATTATAATCGTAGTCATAAATAAAAGAAAATCACTTTTTTTTATTTAAAAAATTCCGTCACGCAGGTGCTGCGTAAACTAAGCAGATTCCCCGCATGAAGTTGTACAATAGATAAATCTTCATTCTGTTAGCACTTAACAACGCCGTGAATAAATGCAAACGGTAATGAGAAATCTTTCAGTCAATTTTAATAACCTCCCAACGGAAAGCGTCTGAATTGTAAACCAACAGGTTGTTATAATCTTATTATTTTTATTATCTCTGACCTGAAAATATAGATAGAAATATACTTCACCGGAAAGAAAAGGAATTATTGAAATATACCTGAATATAACATATATATTTTATTGGAAACTATCTACTACATCAAGTAATTAATAATGAATCTGAATAATTTTTATCCCAATCATAAAAGACTTTAGTAATCAAAAAACTTAACCCCCGTCTTAAGTTGGGGGATCAACAGAACATGTATCTCGTATAATAAAGGTATTTATTGTTATCAATCAGTTTTATTGTTAGCCGTTATTATAATTCAAAGTAGTAGGTGATAGTTGGGTTTCCGCTAATAAAGTTTTCTAAATTCTTCTTTTAGAGGATTTTTTGTTTGCTGACAGTTTCGGGCAACCATTGGTTCCCTTCTTCAGAGCTGAACAATGAAACGAAAAATATAAATATACAATAATGGAATAAATGGAGCATATTATTATCTTTTAAGTGTACAATGG
Source organism: Riptortus pedestris (assembly GCA_019009955.1). Lineage (NCBI taxonomy): Eukaryota > Metazoa > Arthropoda > Insecta > Hemiptera > Alydidae > Riptortus > Riptortus pedestris. The sequence continues at coordinate 88,786,517 of CM032233.1, forward strand.
CCGTAAGTTTTAAGTTATAATGAATATAATTCTTTATTCATATAATAATCGCATTTCGCAACAGGGGCGATTTAGCGACGAATCAGTTATTTAATATACAGCATAATAATTAACATATAACCTATAACATATTTAACATATAACCTATAACATATTTAACATATAACCTATAACATATTTAACATATAACCTATAACATATTTAACATATAACCTATTTAACATATAACCTATAACATATTTAACATATAACATATTCAACATATAACCTATAACATATTTAACATATAACCTATTTAACATATAACCTATAACATATTTAACATATAACCTATTTAACATATAACCTATAACATATAACATATTCAACATATAACCTATAACATATTTAACATATAACCTATTTAACATATAACCTATAACATATTTAACATATAACCTATTTAACATATAACCTATAACATATTTAACATATAACATATTCAACATATAACCTATAACATATTTAACATATAACCTGCAACATATTTAACACATAACATATTTAATATATAACATATTCAACACATATAACATATTTAACCTATAACATATAATTATTATATTTACGTAAGTATGCTCATTTCTGCAAATATTTTCAGTATTGCCCTACATTATAATTTTTTGAAAATGTTGTTTTGTTTCAAGTATTGTAATACGCGGTCTATGTACGGGCTACAGTCATGTAGTAATTCAGTCAAAGTGTATGGTAGGTCTATGTGAGTCCTTAGATAGCAGTCAGTAAGAATATGTTTTATAGTTAGTCTACAGTTACAGTGTTGGCAGTAGGGTCTGCTCCAGTAAGTAGGTAAGTGTGAGTTAGTCGTGAATGGCCACGAATGAATATAAAGCACAGTAGGGTGGGGGTGGGTGTAAACACCATAACATGAAATAAAGCGTACTAAATTATTAGTACGGCTAATCATTAATTAGCCCAAACCCAACTACCACCTACTACTTTGTATTTATTGTTATTACATATTATAAAGGAGTGTATAACATAGACTCATGCTCGACTAGGTTATCTTAGCCATTCTCTTTCTTTTGTTATCAGAAAATGAGTGATTTTATTTATTTATTTAACACCGCTGGGTGATCGTTTATTATTCCCTGCCCAAGTCACACACACATATTTATTTATCTGTTATCACTGTAGCGTTTTGATCGTCACCAAACTCGATATTTCAACGGTTTATGTAAAACTAAAGATCAAGTTCGTTAACGGCTGAAATCTGACCAGTGAGAGGGGGTCTTAATATCTCCCTTATTATGCGTCGGATCAAAATATTGTATAGAGCCAACCTTACTGCAAATGTAATGTTCTATAAATGTTAATATGTACTTGTTTTCACTATATTGATTATTAACGTAGATATTAGATTTTTTTAGTTTTCGGCCTTTAGTAAATCCCCATTCCTACTCATGACATATTAACAATAACCTGTTATATTATGAGGCACTTTATTTGAAGCCTAAATACCAAATATTGTTCTCATTGGACATTTACTTTTTGAGATCAATGCAAATACCGGACGCGAGTTGGGAATCTGCTTTGTTAAAGCAGCGAGACGGACTTTTAATTTCGTCGACTCATTCTGATAGCTTTATATTTGGATAGTTATTGGTCCTTGTGACCCTCTTCCTTCCCTTGGTCGTTTATTTCAAAGCCGTTATTTGCCCTTTACGGAAATGACTATGATTCAGTCGAAGCCTGAACATAAGCTTTCCACGATTTTAAAGGGCTGATTATTCACAGCTCAGAAGGCAATACAATGATTCCAGTGCACTAGAACGCACGGTTTAATAGTAATATATTTCTCAACACAATTTGAATTCATATTGCACCATACACGGGGGGGGGGACAATTGCACACTCCCCCAGTTACTCGCTCCGATGATCAGATTATATCTTGGAGATATGGAGTGAGATGTCAGTCTATTCACTATTTGGCAATGGGAATATGGGAAGAGCTGTCTGCAGAAAAAATTCTATTCACTCGCCCTAATCTACACATGTATTGCGGTCAGTATCGCTTACAGTACCTGCCCCTCGTTGGCGGGCTAAAGCATAACTACTATACTATCTATTCAGATATGACGACTGGAGAAGTACAAACTCAATAGGTAACTCTACCCTTAAAAAATTTAGGGGTGGTAGGTTTTAACTGATTTCCCCATGAGCGAATTTTCAGAGTCGGACACCCAGGAACCGAGAGGAATGGTCTATGGGGCCAGAAACTCAGGTCCTTCAGGAACTGTAGCACCGAGAAACCTATTAATTTCTTCCGCCAGAACCTACGCCAAGTTCATTTAACTTTCACTAGGGATAGCCTTCACTAACTATCCTTAACACGATGTCTGCGGAGATTTTCAACAACATTTTTTAGTGGGGCAGAAACTTTTTTTTTGTTAATTAGTTTTGTTTTACTTTACTTTAACTGTATATTATAAATTGTATCATTTTTTAATTGTTTTCCGCGAAAAAAAAACCGCTGAACAACACGTTGTCGTCAACCGCACCGAGAAAGCACCATACTCCCTAGCCGTAGTCTAATAATGTAATTCGCGTTTTTAGTTATTATATTTTTACTTAGAAAACCGTAAAATTAAACAATAAAGGCATTGTTCACAATCACTGATTGATGAATTATTATTCAGTAATTTATAATTGATTTTTTATTTATATTTCATAAAATATAAAACAATTTGGAATTAAAAATTCGGGGTTGAAATAATATTTTTCCAACAAAATAGGCTTGTTTTAATTCATTTTGCTACTTTTTAAATAGATATTTATCATTAGCAATTATTATTAACGATAAATTTAAAAAAATCATTCAAACTTACCTTTTTGTGAAATACCCCACCCATTTAACTTTCTATCAAAACCAACAACGTGTCGTCAGCCGCAGTCAAAGTGTTAATCAGTGCTATTGATTCTATCAGAACCGTCACATAAAAAACCTATACAATGATTGGTCATCTATGTGATAAACAAATATCGAACTTTGATTTAAAAATCAAAAAAATATTTACATAAAAAAATAAACAAAGAGAAAACTATCAGTCATAAAGCAATAAAGGTATGAAATAGTTATAAGTAAATTTTAAAGAATGGACGAAGAAAAGATTAGAAGTAGAGAAGAAAACGTCCGTCAGAGTTTTGAATATCCAAAGTTCCAGCATTCAAACTCTATATCTATTCTTAATTTAAAAAGTCCGTCACGCAGGGCATGCAGATTTCTCTCGTCAAGTTTAACAATAGGTAAATCAACACACTGGTAACACAACACCACCGTGAATATTAAGTGAATAAATAAAAACTGTAGTAAGCAATCTTTCAGTCAATTTTAATAACCTCCCGACGGGAAGTGTTTGAAATATAAACAAACGGGTCCCGTTGCCTGAAATATATCAAAATATAACATATTAATTTTATTGAAAACTATTTACTATATCTAGTACTGTAATTTAAAATCAGAATAATGTTTTTTTTACTCAATGAAATTTTAGTACTGCAAGAACTTAAGAGGGGGAGAGGCACCCGAGCATCTTTGCCTGCAGCTATACACACACAAACACACACACTCACATATAAAATTATGTTGTTGTTTTCGACCAGGTTGTTTATGTATATGGTGTTGTTGTTGTTTTATGGAGAGTGGGTCAATGTTGGTGAAAAAAAAATTAGTTGCAAATTATGCAATATTTCGAGAATATTTATTTTCTCTTCTTCAGTCATAAACTAAGATTTTTTCACCAACATTGACCAAACCTCCAAAAAACAACAACACCACATATATATATATATATATATATATATATATATATATATATATAGAGAGAGAGAGAGAGAGAGAGAGAGAGAGAGAGGGAGAGAGAATTTTGATCGGACCATATTTTCGTCATCTACTAAGCAGGAAAAGACTAAGAAAGAGAAAGGGAGGATGAATTTCAAAAATTCCAAATATCTCTGTTATTATACTTCGGGTCGAAAATTACCCAAGTGTTGACGACATCAATTAAGATTTTATAACTCGAAAATGTTGTGTATTTGATTTATTCCATACTCGATATTTAACCTTTTCATGCAAATCTTTAGTTCTTAGTCGTTAATGGCTGAAATCCGACTAGGAATAAGGGGGGTTAGATAAGAAATTGGAAAATACAATATATCTCCGATATTATGAGTCGTATCGAAAGTGTTTAACTATTGGGGCTCTAAAAATGTTGTTCTATACATTTTCTCATAACGCAAATACTAAGCGAGTTATTCGTACTTTCTTGTTTTCGGCCTTTAGTAGAACCCACTTCTAATCGTGGGATTAATACTATTATATTAAGTAATATTAGGACCATAGTGAGATGAGATGAATAGTATGAAACGCTTGCACAAGTAAATCTGATTCTATAACATTTGTGATACTTCTTATGAAATTGGAAATATTTCTAATTTTCGAAATTCCTTCTTAAATACCGGGTCAAGTTTCTGCTTTTGGAGAGTGAAAATTTAGAATGGGGGGAGGGGGCAAATTTCGAAAATTGTATAGAACGAATCTTATTAAAAATTTAATTTGTTATAAATGTTGTTACATATATACTTTTTGTCACTATCTTGATTATTAACCGAAATATTTGCATTTTTTACCCTTCAGCAAACCCGCACTCCTACTCAAGTCAGAATAGCAATAAGCTGATATATCGTAAACCACTTTTTTCGAAGATTAATACCAAATATTGTTTTCTAGAGACCTTTATTATGCAAGATACATGCAATTTCGTCGTTTCGATGAGGTCGTCAATAAAGGTTTTACATTCTTGTCACGAAAATATTCATTTGATCCTTACTTGTTTCAAGCTCTATAGCTCCTTATCACAAGGTTCCTTGTATTCTTAAATTACAAAGTGAGGTATTAAAATAGTAATAAGGTATATATGTAAATAGAATAAAATCAAGCGGCGTCAAATCAGGGCTTCGGGCTGGCCAATGCACAGGCCCTTATCTCCCGATCCATCGTCCAGGGTAATGCTGATTGAGCCAGTTCGTCATAGCTCGTCCATTATGCGCTGGCCACCCGTCCATTTGCCACCGTAGCTCTTCTTCAAGTGGCATTGCTTCGAGAAGTGCCGTATTTATATCGTTCTGAAGAAGATCATAAAATGCATTTCCATTTAACCGTCCAGGTAAAAAAAAACGGGTTGGTCACATGCGGCCCAAAGACGACTAACCACGTTCATACTGAACTGATGCTGGAAGTGGCGTTCCCTCGTGCCATGTGGATTATCATGAGACCAGAGGTGAGAGTTTTGCGAGTTAAAAATGCCCGCACTTGTGACTGTCGCTTCATCTGTCCAAATTATGCGACCAGGGAAGTTACACCTCTCTTGTCACGGTTGAACGTACCATCGTCCAAATGCCATCCGTAGCTCCATATCATGGTGCAGCAACTCCTGGACAGTAGTCAGCTGATAAGGATATCGACTGTCTTCCTTGACAGCTCTGAAGACTGTAGAGCGAGATATTCCAAGTTGATTTGAAGCGCGACGGGTACTTGTTGATGGATCATTATTAAAAATATTCAAAATGTCATCAACCTCCCTGCGAGCTCGACCCGCGAACATAGTGGATTGTCTTGGTGTAGAGCCTGTTTCTCTCATGATGCGATAAGCATTTTCAATAGTTCTTCGGTCTGGATATCTTTGACGATTAGGAAAAAGATTGCGATATTCTTCTTGTGCTACCTCTACTAGCCCCGTACGCGAAAATCATATCAACGTATTCCTCAGCTGTGTATAATTCTGGCATTGTACTTCTTGAAGTCGACTCGAAATTACTAGACTGAAGATTTGCACGATCCTGACAATTATTAATATTTACAAGAGAAAGTAGGCAGACGGAGGATAAGAGAGATAAGATAAGCCCTAATCCGAACATGATACATAATAAGTAAGGCTCATGTCAGCCACTCCTTGCGTTCTTTTAGATTTCTATTATTCCCCTATTCTAATTAAATTATAAAATTAATAAATTTTATTTTCATATTTACCATTCGACTTCATTGTAAGAATTACGTTAATTATTCTTTTTAATTTATATCAAATATAATTTTTATTTATTTTTGATATGATCATAAATGCAAACATGATGTAAGTTTTATTTATTACTTGTTTTTTTCCACACCCATTTCTATTACATTATGAAATTTAGAGATAATTGGAGTTCTGAGTACACCGTTGAAAAGGTAATTAAATTTTACAACTTTTGTGAGATTCGGCAGTTTGTAGGACCTTTTTTTGGAAGAGTAGTGATCCTCGAAACATTGTCGCTAACTAGACTTTTTTTAACTTTATATTTTTTGATCTGTAATTGCGGGGTGAAAAAGTTACTAGTGAACATTGAAAGTGCATAGACCTTAAAGTAAATTTAATGCTGATTTCAAATATGTAATGAAATGTTGAAAAAAAATGTGTAAAAGTAGAGAAAATTGGGGGTTTCCTACAAAAAACATGGTTTTCTCGAAATAACCTTTAAAACGACATATGTCTGGAACGGAATGAAATAGAAACCTGCGGTTGGTGGCGTTTAACTACATTTTTGGTTTAGTTTCACCGTTTTAAGGATTGTCAACTACTTGTGATACACCCTGTATATACACAAATTGTGAACTGATCTCATTTTGGTCATCTACTAGGTAGGATCGAGAAAATTGCGGTCGCATTTTTTTTCTTATCGTTCCCAAACTCGATATATAATCATTTTATGTAAAATGATGGATCAAGTCCGTTAATCGCTGAAATCGGACAAGTGGAAGGGGGGGGGCAGAGGGGGGATTTTCGAAATACCCCTGTTAGTATACGTCGGATCGAAAAATCGTATACAATCTTATTGCAAATTAAATTTACTATAAATATTGTTATATACATTTATTCTATATCTTGATTACTAACCGAGATATTTGCATTATTCAGTTTCTTGACCACAGCAACCCCTCCTGTCATATTAATAATAAATTGTTATATCATGAACCACTTCATTTTCAGGTTAAATACCAGATATGTTTTCATTGAACTTTTACTTTATGAGATATATGCAAATACGTTCAGTTGTCCTCCCCTTTTTTGTTTTTGGACTACTAAAACTAGAGTGATTGAGATAAAAAATATTCTGATTCATTATAAATTGCAGTAATAGATATAGTAAATAGTTTTCAATGGTTAGTTAATAAGTTATATACAGACATATTTCAGTAATTGTTTTTCTTTATGGTGAAGAATATTTTTATCTATCTGTTCAGCTCTGAGTGGTTGGCAGACCTGTTTGTTTACAATTCAGACGCTTTCCGTTGGGAGATTATTAAAATTGACTGAAAGATTTCTCATTACCGAATGTATCTATTCACTTAATATTAACTGAGGTGTTAAGTGTTACCATTATGTTTAGATTTATCTATTGTAAAATTTCACGTGAGAAATCTGCATAGTTTCCGCAGCCCCTGCGTGACGGCCTTTTTTATTTAAGCGTTGATTTAGAGTTTGAATACTGGAACTTGGGATATTCGAAGCCCACTATGGATAGTAATGCCAGCGCTATCTCTTGTCCCTTGGCCGTACTTAATCAAAGTCTAGTTCCCTCTGAAAATCACTTTCCTATCTGTTCAACAATATTATCATTAAAATAGTCTTTATATATTCTTTTATATAAGCAAATGATCATCTAAGAATTAGTTTTATTTATAAACTCATATTATATAGCATTATTATTTAATTATTATTTGTAATGTGCATGAATGTTTTCCCCATAATCATGGAATCGTAAATGAAAAAAAAATATTAAAGCGTCTGATATGTAAATAAACAGGTATGCCAACCTCTCACCGGACAGAAAAATAATTACTGAAATATATCATAATATAACACATTAATTTCATTGAAAACTATTTACTATATCTAGTACTGTAATTTATAATGAATCAGTATAGTTTTTAACTCAATTATAAAAAATTTTAGTAATCCAAAAACTTAAGACGGGGGGCGGGGTAACCAGAACATGCAACTGAAAAATGCAAATATCTCGGTTAATATTTAAGATAGAGAATAAATGTATATAAGAATATTTATAGTACATTTAATTTGCAATAAGAATAGTTCTATATAATTTTTCAATCAACAGATCATTTATCTCGTATAATGTCTCTTGAAAACAATATTTGGTATTTAAGCTTCGTATAAAGTGGTTTATTATATTACAGAGTATTGTTTATATTACATGAGTAGAAGTGGTGGTTTGCTGAAGACTCAAAACTGAAACATGTAAGTTTCTCGGTTAATATTCAAGATAAAGAATAACTGTGTATAAAATATACATTTAATTTGCAATAAGATTGTTTCTATACAATTTTTCGATCCGACGTATAATAACGGAGATATTTCGAATTTTCGAAAATCCCCCACCCCCTCTAAACCACACCCCTCTCACTGGTCCGATTTCAGCTATTAACGTATATGATCTTTCTTTTTACATAAAACGATTAAATATCGAGTTTGGTAAATACCAAACAAAAATTGCGACCACAAGAGAGTTAAAAGACATATATATATAACTTTGAACGGACCTCATTTTCTTCATCTCCTGGGTAGGATCGATGGACATTTGAAGAAATTTTTAATGTTAGTAAGTGTTTTAAATTAATGCTATTATTTTAGCAGATTTCCCTTAAAGTAAATAAGCTATTGAGGTTGTACTCATGACGAGATTTGGGAAATTATTCTTCAAATGTCCATCGATCCTACGTAGTAGATGACGAAAATGAGGTCCGTTCAAAACTGTATATATATATATATATATATATATATATATATATATATGTGTCCTAGAGACCCCCTCTCCCCGTCTTAAGGTTTTGGACTACTAAAATTTGATTGATTGAGATAACAATTATTCTGATTCATTATAAATTACAGTATTAGATATAGTAAATAGTTCTCAATAAAATTAATATGTTATATTCTGATATATTTCAGTAATTGTTTTTCTTTCCGGTGTGAGGCGGGCAGAACCGTTTGTTTACATTTCTAACCTAACGCTTCCTGTCGGCAGGTTATTGAAATTGGATGAAACATTTCTTATTTCCGTTTGTATTTATTCACGGTGGTGTTGTGTTATCAGTATGTATATTTATCTATTACTAAACTTCACGAGGGAAATCTGCTTAGTTTACACAGCTCCTGAGTGACGGACTTTTATATGAAAAGGGATTGGCCCTGAAAATGTGGTATGTAAACCACGAAAAATTTAGGGCTGTATGAATAAAGTTTGAGCGAGAAAATGTTTGTTATTGGTGACCCTAGCCATAAAACAATGACTAATGTAATTGTTTTAATTTATGCTTCAAAGAAATATACTTTGTTATTATTATTATTACTGGTCAGTCGTTATCATTGGTCACCTTGTTCATGCTACGTGCTACGGAGTTCTGACAATTTCCCCAGTACCTGATGTCTTTATTACTGGAGGTCCTTAAAGTAAGTGGAATCCCCTGCATGTCCTTGTGATCCTCATCCTTACCTTGTTTGTTCTGGTGGATATGATGATTTCGAGTTCCCGGCAACAATCACTAGGAGTAGTCTGTAGATAGGCCACCAAATTACCAGGGTTGCTCAAGTTATTATTAAATTAAGCAAAATAAAAAGAGAGCATGGGCGACCCCTAATAGGGGGGTTGCTGTACTATCTAGCCTCTGCTAGTCCAATTCCAGCCGGGGATTGCTAGGCTTCGTGCGTCCTTGACTATTGAAGACCCGACCATCCTCGAGTAACCCTTTTCCTGAAGCACGACTGTCTAGCAAATATTAAAACTAAGATAAAAAAAAAAAATGTCCGTCCATCCTACCCAGGAGATGACGGAAATGAGGCCCGCTAAAAATTTTATTTATATATATATATATATATATATATATATATATATATATATATATATATAAAATTGTGTTGATGTTTTCGACCAGGTTATATTTATATATGGTGTTGTTATTGTTTTTGGAGTTTTGGTCAATGTTGGTGAAAAAATCTTAGTTTATGCCGATATTTCTGGAATCTTTATTTTCTCTTCTTCAGGGCTGTAAAATTACAGGTACTACTTTATAATATTGCACATTGTTATTACACATTATTTTAAAAGGGTGTTTTTTTTTTCTTATTATTACTTACCAAGACTAAAGATACCTACAAACTATTACACATGGTTATTGCACTAGGACTAGGGTTATAGTAACCTTCCTTGTTTTGTTTACACAGCAGGGTCACAGCCTTTTGTATGTTTTGTATATCTATAGTATATTGTCTTTGTTTGTTGAACTATATTATAATTGTTGTACTGTAGTTGTTATATCATGATAGAACTATTTTTATGTGTTTTAACAATTATTGCTATAATTTGTTAAAGCTATCTTCATGTTGTGTTAAGACTATTATGTTATTGTCACTTATATTATTTTACAACAGTTATTGTACTATTATAATTATTGCTATATTATATTAAATTATAAATATTGTTATGTTATATTAAAGCCATTCTTATGTTGTACCTAAGTTGTTATTTTTATTGTTATATTCATTATATATATATATCGTGAAGTTACAAGTGAAACACACCTAGTCATAAAACATGGTTTTGAAAAGAAAAAAAAACGATTTTTTCTTCTTTTTTTTTTTACGTTTTTGTGTACTGACTTCTTTATATCAAATTAACGTAAACCTCTTGAGATTATGGGTTTCACTAGGAAGAAACATCACCGTTTTCTTGTCCAGAAGCAATAAATATTCGTAAATTGATAATTTTGACTTAATGTTTTTAACTTGTAACCCCACGATATGTATATATATATATATATATATATATATATATATATATATATATATATATATATATATATATACAGACACACAGACACACACACACACACACACACACACACACACACACCGGTATATGACTTTGAACGGACCTCATTTTCGTCATTTATTTTTGTATGATCGATGGACATTTGAGGAAATGTTTTGAAAATCGCTTCATGGGCACAACCTCAATAGCTGATTTCCCTTCAGAGAAATCTGCTAATACAAATTATCAAACTGGGAAGGCTTGTGATGTCGAGGTGAAATTAACAAGATGGTATAAATATGATAGTAAACCAGACAAAGGCAGACACTCTCCTATTTGCCTCCGAATAGGGTTGGAACAACAGACCTCCCAAGTAGTTTTCGGACACAGAGAACAAAACAAATAAACTACCTGGACTTATACCTAATAAAACATCTCAGTGATTTTCGAGGAGGCTCACATAAAGGGCTAAGCCTTACATGCCATGGACACTTATTAAATTACCAAAATTAAATATCAGCCAGAATATTTACGGTTACACTTGAATATTAAGGGGGCTCAGGTTAGCCAGGTAAGTTAAAGCGTTGACCTTAATCTCACATGGTAAACATGGAGTTCGATTCCCCCTGGGCAAAGGAATTTATTTAGAGACGGAATTTATTAAATAAAATCCTCTGTCCTATCCTGGCTAGAAGAGGGTGCTAACCTGTAGGTAACCCGTCCCAATTAGCCTTAGTTGGAAAAAGTAGACGTTAATAAATAATATAATTTGAATATTAAGGCCTACACTAATATATAGATCCACCACTGTTTCTATTTCCTCTTCCATTGTGTCTCAATGTTTTTATAATGATTTTCTCATAGACAATTAAACATGAGGTTTCTTTGAAGGATCCTGAACACGTTCAGTGCTGATGACGCGTGAGGCGCTCCGGTCCGGCCTTCTTTCTCAACTTCTACCAGCTTTTCTCGCCCTTAGCCCCTTGCTATTGACCTCAAATTTTCCATCAGCCTCAGTATACTATCAACTTCCTTTCAGTGCAGTTCGTTAGTAATTTTAGCAGATTTCCCTTAAGGGAAATCAGCTATTGAGGTCGTACTCATGGCGCGAGTTTTGAAAAATTTCTTCAAATGTCCATCAATCCTACCCAGGAGATGACGAAAATGAGGTCCGTTCAAAATTATATAAATATGTTACTGTAAAACCCCGGAGTGTGGTATATCCTAAAATTTACCGGTAAATCTTAGGATTTACCAGAAGCGTTGGTAAATGTCCGATTTCATCTTTCAAATCGGACTTTAGCCAGTAAATCTTAGGATTTTCCAAGAGGCTCGTAAAAGCTAGAATTATCTCAATCAGGATGCGTCTTTCGGACTTTTACCAACAGATTTTGGTAAATCCTAACATTTCCCAGCGTCTGTTGGTAAAAGTTGGAATAAAGGTTATTTGAAATGAAAACTTTAGAATAAGTTTTATTATTATTTGTTATAGCATGGGGCACAATTGTGGCACTTTGAATTGCTCTTCAAATTAGCTAACTTCCACAAACATTTCTTATTTGAACATTTTTTAAGCAGTTGCATTTTTTGAAAACCTGGCCACCAACCAATGACTGTTGACGATCCACGGTGCGAAGGCTTATCTCTTCGTCGGACACTTCATCAGGAGACATGAAAATGAGGTAGGGGGGAGTATCCCTGTGCCCACTCCTCTTCACTGGACATTTACCAATGAGTCTTGGGAAATCCGAACATTTACCAAACAGCATTGGTAAAAGTACGAAATCTCACATTTATTTAATGTTTTTCGGGCATTTACCAAGCCAGACGGTAAATCCGGGGATTGACCAACTGCCAAGCGGTAAAAGCTCGAATTTCATCTAGATTTCGAACTTTAACCAGTGCTCTTGGTAAATCCTAGGATTTACCGGTAAGTCCTGACATTTACCACACTTCGGGGTTTTACAGTAACATATATATATATATATATATATATATATATATATATATATATATATATATATATTTGTCTGTTAACGCTCTAGTGGTCGCAATTTTTGTTTGATCGTTACCAAACTTCATATTTAAGCGATTTCTGTAAAAAGAAAGATCAAGTTCGTTAATTGCTGAAATCGGACCAGTGGGAGGGGGGGGGGGTTTACAGGAAGGGATTTTTGAAAATTCGAAATATCTCCGTTATTATGCGTCGGATTGAAAAATTGTATAGAATCAATCTTATTGGGAATTACATTTACTATAAATATTGCTCTATACATTTATTCTCTATCTTGAATATTAACCGAGATATTTGCATTTGTATTGTGTGTGTGGTCGGCAGGAGTCGGCTATGTTCGGGACTATCCGCCGAGAGCTAGTGCGGCCGTTTCCGTAACTATTCGTCCCTCGCGAATAGGTCTAGAAATACCTTACTACTACTGTTATTATAAGGCAGATTTCTCTATTGTAAAACATCACGAGGGAAATCTGCTTAGTTTACGCAGCCCCTGCGTGACAGACTTTTTTTGCATTCTTGAGCCCAAGCGCGAAGTGACCATAGCATTTTTGCTGGTGATTGTTTTCGGCTATATCAACTCTTCAACCATATTTTAGGTTTACACATAGATATTAAAAATTGTAAATGTGGTATTTTATTTTAGTTCACTGTTGTTAATGATTTAATTTTTTAGCAAATATTTTAATATTTTTGTAAATATACATATAATAATTGTAGGTATTATAAACTTTTTAAAAAACATTTTTAAGCTATTTTATGAAAAAGAAAAAAGTATTGTCTTGGGGGTTGGCAAACTGTTGTGCTTGTTTACCTATACAGTTTTTTTCCGCTTGACGCGCCTCACCCGTCACTACCGGAAGTAAGGTTAAATACCATTGTCTTTCAAAAAGGTTAAAACTTTAGTAATTTCAAACTTATTTAGTAGTAAATGAGCCAAAAAAACACTTTAGCCCACGGTAAGACGAACCAATTTCGGTCAGCTACGAGAGTGTTAATCACCACAAAGGCAGATACGAGGCATTTCCCAAAGCCTATTTAATTATACAACGACACTCCGAAATCTTCGACAAACTAAATAATATCGAATATCCACAGTTCAGCTTCCCACTAATAGAACGAGAAAACTGGCAAGGAACGACAAGCACATGGACAAGTCTACACGAAATTGAACAGGGTGCACACTTGGGGGCCACAATCCTACAAACAACAATTACTTGGACAAATTTGTTTATTGACAGAGTTCCGCTTGTAACGAACTATATACACCTTAAAATCATCGGTATAAATAACACTTATATACACACGGAATAAATAAATATACACGCACCTATATATATATATATATATATATATATATATATATATATATATATATAAAATTGTAATCTCTGTCTGTACATTGATTTTTTTCGCGAAATTTCACGATAACTTTTCCTTTCACATGTCATAGACACCATATCTGCATTTTGTTTCTTTCGTGTATGTTTGTTTGTTTGTTACCTTTTCACGCATAAACGGCTGAACCGAATTTTATGAAACTTGGTATGTATATTACTACTAACCCAACTTAGACTTTAGGCTATATTAATTTTCTCTGAGACGAACAGGAGTGGGGGTTATAAGGGAATCCTGAAATTAAAAATAGCGATATTTCGTTTTCTATTGGTTTTTCGGTACATATGCACATAACAAAAGTTGTTTATTTTGTTATTTAGAGTAACTTTTGTTATATACACTTTTGTCGTATACCGAAGTTTAAATGCGTTATACGCTAAAAATTAAAGCGGGAGTCAACAATATTATTTGCCAAAAAAGACTCAACCGAACTAAATAAAACTCGGTATGTGTATTAGCAGTGAGGCCTTCATTACAATAAGCCATACCAACATTTCTATAGACGGGCATGAGTGGGGGTTATAAGGGAAGCCTGAAATTAAAAATAGCGATTTTTCGTTTCCTATTGGTTTTTCCGCAAATATAAACATAACAAAAGTTGTTTATTTTGTTATTTGGAGTAACTTCTGTTAAATACACTTTTGTCGTATACCTATGTATAAATGAGTTATACGTTAAAACTTTAGCGGGCACTAATGGCTGAACCGTACTTAACAAAACTCGGTATGTCAATTAGCATTAATTCTTCCATGATTATAAGTTATATTAAAATTTTTAGGTTCGAACGGGAGGGGGGTTAAAAGGGAGGCCTGAAATAAAAATTCACCATATTTACATGTATAAGAGACGGGAAATATAAAAATATCGAAGACTGTGATGCCTTATCGAACAAATAATTCTATTATTAGCAAATCCACGGCAAAGATGGGTATCAATCCTAAACACTGGGACGGGTAAATGTCAAAATATTGTGCAATGTAAAGCCTGCTAAAAAATACCATCACCATTCAGCCTCAAATGAATTCCCGGGCGTAGCCGGGTATCTGAGCTAGTATATATATATATATATATATATATATATATATATATATATATATATATATATATGTATATATATATATATATACATACATAAAAGCTACCGAATATATTATAAAGTCATCATATAACCTACACAGATATACGACCATACACACAGACAACACGTCTCTCATTTACTCAATACGTAACCCTACTATACACGACCCGCTCACAGAAAACATTAGACAAAATATTCTAGAAATTATACATTTAAACCTACGCATATACATAGACTGGGTGAAAGCCCATTCAGGAAATATTGGAAACGAAGAAGCTGACACTGGTTAGCAAAGGAAGCAGCCCATGATACAAAAATAAACCCTGAATTCTCTCTCGAACCACTCTCATACATTAAAAAAGACTTACGTGCCGACACAATACATAAGTGGACAGAGAATGGACGACATGTAACAAATATTACAGCTTACATCAATACACACCAATACAAGAGTCACCATCACAAAAGCACACAATTTCTAACGGAACATGGACAGACAGGACATTATTTAACAAGATTTAAAATTCAATACAATGACAAATGTACTTACGACTCACAGACAACACAAAAATGTTAACATATACTTTATGACTGTTCAACATTTAATCAAAATAGATCAAATTTAATAATGAATATCATTTTAAAAGGAGGTAATTGGCCAGAACCACCTCATATTATATTTAATAAATATAATAAAGAACTTATAAAGTTTATCAAAAGTATAGATATGGATGTAGCAAAAATACGTTAGAATGTTAAGTTGATTGTGAGACATGGGAATCATAATTCAATATATTTACCTTACATAGACTAGCAATTTAAACAAGGTTGAATTTAAATTTAATTGATATGTTTTTGTTCTTATTTTATTTATTTACCTTTTCATGTCATTTATTAATTTTATTTGTAATTATCTTACTTATTTTAATATTTTATTACTATTATTTCTTTTATATTATATTTGAGTAGATAGTTGATTAACGTGTATATATTGTAAAATAAAAATTTATTTGAACATAATCATACATGTAATATGCCATGTAGCAATGGAACATGTATTCAAATAAATAACTCCTCATAGGGCTACTATGAGGAGAAAAGAAATATATACATACATACATACATACATATATATATATATATATATATATATATATGTATATATATATTAACTAAGATTACTATTAGAGGCTGAATGATGACAGTATTTGTTTTGGTAAGGCTTTTCTGTGCACAATATCTTTACATTTCCACGTCTCAGTATTTGGAGTTTATAGCTCAATATCTAGCAACTAAAACGAAATTTTTAGTCAGGAAGAATAAAAATGAATTGATATCCTGATCAATCCCATAGCACTGTTAAAAATACCGTGGACAATATTAGTCATAATTATGAATTCATAATTATTAAGTAACATTACTTAGGTACCTTTGCTTAGGAAATATTTAGACTGAAAAATAAATGTGGATTTTATTCATTGCAAGGCTACGAAAGAGTTCCTTTGATATACATTATCTGTTTACTTTTAATAAATTTTAATGTTTTCTGGGGACATGGGTAATCGATGTAATACGTTAAGCAGTTACTATTCATTCCCAATTCGTTGTTCAAACATTATGAGTAAAATCACTCCCTACTCAATCCCTCGTCATTATTCAAAACAATGTGGACAATGTAAATAATAATCGTTAGTATTCGTTAGTACTATTTATCATCTACCCTTTTCCTCCAAATACCATCTCAAATTAGCGGATGTGATTAGAGCTGGCCTAGAGCCGACTGTAATTGCCTTCCGACTGCACTTCCGCTCCTCCATGTTGTGTTTTGTTTAACTTGTAAATTATTAACTTGAGTTATTCCTAATATAAAACCATCAGAATGTTACAATAACTCTCTTATCAATGGATAATATATAAGTGAAGGGGGCGGAAATTCATTATCTCCTCACTAACCCGAATCGTAATTAGAACTACCAAATAAGTTTAGAACGTTATGTAATTTGCAATAATATGCCAGGATAAAATAAAGTTGAATAAGCGTAAAATGTTTAAAGATTTTTATTTGATAAAAACTTATACAACAAAAGTCACTCTACATAAGAAATAAACTTTTTTTGCTAGTTGCATTTTTTGCAGAAAACCCTATACGCAATATGGCGATTTTTCATATCATGCCTCCCCAAGTACCCCTTCGCCCCTATAAATGTTAATACAACTTATAATCACGGAGGAGATGATGCTAATTCACATACCGATTATTACTAAGAACTGCTCCAATTACTTGAACAAATTTATTTAATGTTAGTGTTCTGCTTGTAGCAATATACTCGTACACCTTAAAAAAAATCGGACCAAAGAACACTTTAGATATAATAAATATATGCACACACACACACACTCAAACATATATAGAACCAAAGATATAAATATACACTTTACGTTTATGTACTAAAGTACAATGTATGTTGAAGTTTACTAAACCTTTAGTGACTACTATTTTAACTTTCTGTGTTAATTCAGGGGAACCGGTGTTAAAATTGAAATTCTATAAATCCCTATTAATTTAATTAATACGCTACTAGACATTTTATTAATTGAAACATCTACATTTCTCCATGTCTTAAATAGCTTAGTAGCTCTATGTGATGTAAATAAACAAGAACGTTAACAGGCAAATACGGACATAATTTTGAATGACCTCAAATGGATCTAAAATCGTGTCATGAGTACAACCTCAATAGCTGATTTCTCTTAAGGAAAACCTGTCAAAACAAAGTATCATATTTTCCATAGCATCAATCACTAACCTCAACGGTCAATATTTCTTTTTCTCCTCATAGTAACCCTATGAAGAGTTATTTATTTGAATAAATGTTCCATTGCCACATGGCATATTACATGTATGATTATTTTTAAATACATTTTTATTTTACAATATATATATGTTAATTAACTATCTGCTCAAATATAATATAAAAGAAATAATAATAATAAAATAAAATATTAAAATAAGTAAAATAATTGCAAATAAAATTAATAAATGAAATGAAAAATTAATAATAAATAAAACAAGAACAAAAACAAATCAATTAAAGTTAAACTCAAACGATATTTAATTTGCGAGTAAATGTAAGGTAAATATTTTGGAATATGATTCCCATTCCTCACAATCAACTTTACATTCTAATGTATTTTTGCTACATACATATTTATACTTTTCATACATTTTATAAGTTCTTTCTTATATTTGCTAAATATAATATTAGGTGGTTCCGGCCAATTACCTCCTTTTAAAATGGCATTCATTCAGGGTCAATATTATTTACAGTGTAAGAGCCTCGGTAGATTTCCTCTCTCCAAACGTTGAGACATTTAATCCTATTGAAGAGAAGAGGGTGTGAGATGGATTAGAGAGATGTGCCGACAGAAGTGGACGGCTATCTGCTTGATCAAGTGTTCCTCTGCGAGACTAGCTGGAACATTCTCCGCTGGCTAAATGCCTAATAGAGCTTAGCAATTTAGGAGCATTGCTACCGATCCAAGGCCCAACTCATCAGCTCTCCCCCGACCTTTACTATCGTCGCTTAAAGCAATTCAAGTGCCTTTCAGGGCTCAGCTAGTTCATCTATATAACTAAACCCATATGGTATGTTCGAATTTCTATTTAAATTTAGTCTGCATTATTTAGTTGAAGCAGACACTCCTTAAAGGAAATCATCTATAGAGGAAGTCTCTCATGATTTTTCAATATTTCTTCAAATGTTCATTAATCATACCTAGAAGAACACGAGGCCCGTTCACAACCTATATATATATAGAGAGAGAGATAGATAGATATGGAAGATTGATAGATATAAAAGTAGACAAATAGATAGATAAATAGTTTACACAATACGTTTAAATGTGGAGATTAGTAACTACCAAACAAAAATTGCCACCGCAAGAGAGAGAGAGAGAGAGAGAGAGAGAGAGAGAGAGAGAGAGAGAGAGAGAGTCACATAAACACTACTCTGTTATATAATAAACCACTTTATTCGAAGCCTAAATACTAATTGTTGTCCTCGTTCAACTTTTACTTTTTGAGATAAATACAAACACGTGGCGCACGTACGAAATCTGCTTATTCAACGAAGCCCCTGCGTGAAGGACTTTTTACGATCTCCTTATCTCCTGCATAAGGAAATTTAATTACTCGAAACCGGTTATTAATTGTAATTCTATTGTAAAATCAGCCGAAAGTGTGTAAGTTCTCGGTGGGTGAGTGCGAGGACTGCAGGAGTATATATATGACTGGTGGAGAGGGGATAGTGAGGAGGGCCGGAGTCTCCAACAGTCTCTTACCTGTGTCTGGAAACAATATATGAAATAAATAGTCTACACAAAGTACGGACACTACTGTTAGGGGACGGCTTTGTCCTCCTTTTATTGTTTTTTTTTCTTTTCAATTAACGTCATCAATTAAAATTCTATTGACTGCCCCACGTCAAGTCATCGGATTTTAATATGGAAGTAGATAAAAGTCCGTCACTCAGGGGCTGCGTAAACTAAGCAGATATACTTAAGCAGAGTATGATGTGGAGAAGTACCTCATTTTTATCAACAATATCCACGTTACCAGAATCGTAGCACAGTGCAGACTTTCATCGGACAAGATTCTCAAAATGTATTGGAACGGCAGTGCATACAAGCTTAACTGTGAGGAATTATGCAGCATTTGCAATCTGTATGAAGAGGAAACACTCCACCATTTCTTCTTCCGCTGCCCTATGTATAGCCACATCAGAAATGCATACATCTCCAAACATATTAATCCTACTGATTCACCAAATACACAGCTCCAGCAACTGTTCACAATAGAAGACAAATCTAAGGCCTTTGATACCTATAAATTTGTTATTAATGCCCTTAAAGTACGAGCTTTCATAATGTTTGATTGATTAATCACTTCCAACACAAGTTGTAAATATTTCATTTATGATTATAATTATTTATATATTTTATTTATCTATTTATTTTTCATAATTAATATTGTGCTTTCGGAACTGATTGATGATTTAGAAGAACTGTCTCTTTATTTTTTCTATTATTATACATATATTTTTATTATATTTACTTATTATTATAATTTCATTTTATTATATTATTATTTTTTCTTTATTTATTTATTTTTCTTTAATATAAGCAGATTAATGAAATTTTATGTTCTTTTTTATTTTATTTTCTTTCTTTCTATTTCTTTATTCTTTACTTTTTATTTTTGTTTCTATTAAATTAAGATTAATTATGTATCAAATTTGAAGATGACCCAATGTTGAGTAAGCTATTTTTACTATAATGTAATTCTTTGTTTATTGATATACTAATTATAGCCAAATTATTTATTTTGTCAATCACCAATATTATATGTATTACTTTAGAGAAGTATTGTACCTAGCTATGTGTTTTAATTTTTCTTCTTTTTTTTTCTTCTTTTTTTTTTTCTCTCTCTCTTTTTTTATTTTTTTATTTTTTTTTGTAAATATTCGGACCCCCTGTAAAAAGTTTATACTTAAATACAGAATTTTTATCTATCTATCTATCTATCTACTTAAGCAGAGGAAGCAGATATTACCGTATAACAAATAGCTAAACTATTGTGCAAAAAAGACATATATTTCCAGCACGCATGGGTTGTGCACAAAAATAAAATACCTCCACATACCCTATTGACACATTCACTGTGTAGAGAAATATATATAAAAAAAGTTCGTCAAGCAGGGGCTGTGAAAACTAAGTAGATATCCCACGTGAAGTTTTACAATAAATAAATCTACATTCTGATAACATTTCACACCACTCTGAATATGAAGTGAATAAATACAAATGACGAAAGTGAATGAGTGACAAGCAGGTCAGACAATCTCTCAAATCTGAATAGATAGATAGAAATACACTAGATCGGAAAGAAAAACACATAATGAAATATATCTGAATATAATATATTAATTTTATTGAAAACTATTTATTATATCTAGACCTGTATTTTATCAGAATATTCTCAATTACTCTAATTTTAGTATACCAAGAACAAAATAGGGGGGGGGGGGAGTCATGAGAATGTATTTGCCGGAATCCCATCTAGAAAAGATTTGTTGAACAAAATGTTTAGTATTTCTGCTTGAAATAAGACGGTTCATGATATATTAGCTTATTCTTAACTTGCAATTACTGAAAGTGGGGGTTTACTGAAGGCTGAAATTTAAAAAATGGCAATATTTCGATTAATATTGAAGATAAAGAAAACAGCATTTATAGAACAATAAATATGCAATAATATTGGTTGTATAAAATTTTATGATCCGACTTATAATAACGGAAATATTTTGAATTTTTGAAATTCCCCCTCCCACTTGTCCGATTTCAGCCATTAACGAATTTTATCTTTTGTTTTACACTAAACGTTTAAATATCCAGTTTGGTAATGATCAAACAGCAATTGTAACCGCTACAGCTTTAACAGACAAATATATATATATATACCGTCATGTCCTGAGTAGGATCGATGGACATTTGAGGAAATTTTTCGAAAATCGCGTCTTGAGTACGACCTCAATAGCTGATTTTCCTTAAGAGAAATATGCTTAAAGTTTAGTTTCCTTATTGGCGTCTTCTCGTAGCCGATTAGATATTCTTATGGTTTTCTATAGGGAAGTTAAGATAAATTGACTTACCATTAGGACTGAATAATATATATATATATATATATATATATATATATATATATATACACATTCAGTTTTGAACGGAGCTCATTTTCGTTATCTCCTAGATAGGATAGATGGATACTTGACAGATGGAAGACAAATTTCGAAAATCGCGTCTTGAGTACGACCCTCAACTAAAACAGTATTCTAAACACCTTTTTTTTTACTTCCTTAATCGAAATAAAGGATGGAAAAGGGCATTATTCGTGTACGGCCAATCTGAACCGATTATGAATACTTTAAGCGTGACGTCTGTAGCTATGGATCCATCAAATACAAGTCCAGCACGTAGGGGCTACGTACACTAAACAGATTTCCGCACATGTTGGAATGGCATACTCTTGATCTTTTTCTCGCCATATATTCTTTATATCTACGTAAATCTCCGATGAGTAGATGTGGGTGTTTACTGAAGGCAGAAGTACTAATAAGTCCATTAGTATTTGAGTTACGAAGAAATACATCAGATAACAATTGTAGAGACTCAATAGTTTAACAAGAATTGTTCTATAACAATTTAAAAGCTTAATTTTGACATCACATAATGCATGAATCTGGTATAATAGAATACTTTAAAATCGAAAAAGCAATTTCGTAAACAAATTTGGTATATAAGCTTAAAATCAAATGGTTTATGGTATAACCGCTGATTTTTAATATGGCATGATTAGGAGTAGGATTTTTTTGATGTATGAAAACTACCAAACTAGATATTTAAACGTTTCATGTAAAGATCAAATTCGTTAACCGACCAGAGGGTTTAGAGGGGGGAATTTCGAAAATTCTTATATCTCCGCTATTATGAGCCGGATCGAAAAATTATATAGAATCGATCGTATTGAAAATATAATGATCTACAAACGGCGTTATGCAAATTTTTTCATTATCTTGATTAACCCAGATATTTGCATTTTTTTAGTCTTCGGCTCTCAATAAATTCCACTCAGACATATTAACAATATGAAGCACATTATTTTAAGCTTAAATACTAAATATTGTTCTCATTGAATATTTAGGTTTTTTGATAAATGCAAATACGTCAATTGATGATGTCATCAATTAAGATATTTCGTTTTTTACTCGAAAATGTTTATATGATCTACACCATTCTCGATATTTAGCCGTTTCAGTCAACACTGGTGGGAAATAATTGCAGACAGCGTGACGGATTTTTTTTTTTGTCCTCCAGTAATGTAAATTCAACCATAATTGAACCTATCAAAGCCTGCTGACTCTCAATGTATTTGGCACGGATTAATTAAAAACGATAAATGTATGTTATCGAAGTAAACTACCAAGTGGCATTGAACCAGAGAGTTTAAGGCCAACGGTTATCAGTAGAGGATTAAGAAAAAGCAAAACAAAAACTACGAAGCCTGTTTTTTATCTTATTTACTCACATGAACACGCCATTCCTGAGAATTTGTAGCTTGTAGATTAAATGCAAATTTGACACCTAAAGATTCAATTTTCTTTCCAGTCATTGACGGTATATTAAAAAGTCTGTCGCGCAGCTGCTGCGTATACAAAGCAGATTTCTCACGTGATGGTATGACACACTAGGGGCCAAAAGGACTAACAACTCGCTTAATAATTGAGTAAAGAGAAAATGTATAGATCAGCAATTGTAGAAGATCAATAGCTTAATAAGAGTTGGCCTATAACATTTTTCGATCCGACTCATAGTAAAGCAGATATTTTGGATTTTTCAAATTCCTTCCTCTCTCAAACCCCCCATCTCTCAACCCGCCCCCCCTATTCCGGGACCGATTTCATCCTTTAAGTAATATTATATTTCGAGTTGAATGAAACTACTAAATATCGAGTATGGTATAGAACAAATAAACATTTTTGAGTTAGGAGCATAAAATCTTACATGATGATGCCATCACACAACATATTGGCGAATACCACACACAATTAAAACCATATCAGGTATTTAAGCTTAGAATAAAGTGTTTCATAACATAACAGCATATTATTAACATGAAATGAGTAGGAGTGAGGGTTTACTCAAGGGTGAAAACTAAAAAATCCAAATATCTCGGTTAATATTCATGAAAGAAAGAATACGTATATATCAACATTTATAGGGAATTATATTTGCAGTAATATTGGTTATACACTTTTTCGATCCGACGTATAATAATAAAAATATTTTGAATGTTCGAAATTCCACCTCTCTAACCCCCCCCCCTCTCCACTGTCTGATTTTCACATCCGACTCATAACGACGGAGATATTTTGAATTTTCAAAATTCTCCCTTCTAAATCCCCCTCTAGTCCGATTTCAGCCGTTAACGAACTTGATCTTTCTTTTTTCATAAAACGGTTAGTATGGTATCGATTACACAAAAATTGTGGTAGGATCTGATGGGCATTTGAGGAAAGTTTTCAAAAATCGAGTCATGAGTACGACCTCAATAAAACACTTGGGAACGGGTCACTCTTTCAGTAAGAAGTAGGGTAATGGTATCAATTATCTCTAGAGAAAATGACTCAGGATATGAGAGAGGACTAGGCTGTTATGGATGGGATATTGGGGGGCAGGAGCAGACGAAACGAGATGGATGGAAAGGCTTCGTGACATCTGATATGGAGTATTTCCTGAATGGGGTATAAGGTATGTAGGTGGCACCTGCATAGTAGAGTAGAGTCGATCGCCTTCCCACGGCACCATATCTTCATCACACTATCTACACATAATTCAGACAAGACTTTCCAATTAGCCAATGAACTGACACCTTCTTCCCTTCACTATTTACTCGAAGGGGGTGGCGACAGTCACCTCAATAACACACTAGATGAACAGCCAGTAAGATAATACAGGTGAATGCCCTGACGAATATTAGCAGGTGTAACAGAAATCAACTGTTGAGGTTGCACCCACGATGTCATTTTCATAAAAGTTCCTCAAATGTCCATCAATCCTACCAAAGACATGACGAAAATGAGGTCCGTTCAAAATTATATATGCTTGTTACCGCTCTGACAGTTTCAATCAAGTCCGTCACGCAGGGTCTGCGAACACTAAGTAGATTTCCCATGTGCTGGTATAACACACCTGTGACATCCTCTCACCACTTAATCTCTATTTCTATGAAAAAAAGTCCTTCTCACAAGGTCTGCGTAAACTAACCAGATTTCCCTCGTGAAGTTTTACAATAGATAAATCTACATATGGGTAGAACCTAACACCAACGTGAATATTAAGTCAATAAATACAAACTGTAATGAGACATCTTTCAATCATTTTACAACCTCCATCGGACCAGGAGGGTGGGTTTAGACAGGGAGAATTTTGAAAATTTTTAATATATATATCTGTTACCGCTCTAACGGTCGCAATTATTTTTTTATCGTTACCAAACTCGATATATGAGCGTTTCTTGCAAAACTAAATATCCAGTTCGTTAACGGGTTGGGTTAGGTGGAGGAGAATTTTGAAAATTCGAAATATCTCCGTTACTATACACCTAATCGAAAATTACTACTAATTTACTACAAATATTTTAATAAACATTTTGTAATAGCGGGGAAGCTATTTAAAGGTCCCGGGTTTTGGCACCAAAATGTTTAGCGGGGAAGCTATTAATCCCTGGCACCAAAATGTTAGTGCGTGCGGTTAGCTTTTGCGGTAATAATAAGAGAGCATTAGACTGAAATAAAATTAATAAAAGACATAATTCAATAATAAGAAAGCATTAGACTGAAATATTTACTATTTTATGGAAAGATGAGGGTGAATAATACAAGCCACTATTTGAGTTCTCCAAAGAATCAAATATATTAAAGAAAGAATAGCATATAAATATAACCTTATAGTAATGAACCTTCTGTGCGGTTATAACAAAATGAGACTAATTCGATACACTTTAAACCTGAAAAAAATTTAAATTTAAAATTTAAATTTATGGGCTAACCTTAAATCTAAGGAAAGAAACATTAATTATTGATAAAGATGTGATAAAAACAAAGAAACTTTAACTTTATGAAATATGACTATATGGCCAAAGCCTTGCCGACCCTGGCAGGCCGCGCGGCCGGTTAGTGAACTAAGAAACGCGGGAGATACGACTGAACACATTTATTCTTTATCTTGAATATTAACCGAGATATTTTGATTCTTCAGTTTTCAGTCTTCAGCAAACTCCCACTTCTACTCATGTCACATAAACAATAATGTGTTATATATTAAACCACTTTATTTGTACCTTAAATACCAAATATTGTTTTACATTAGATAATTCTACATACGGGTAGCACTTAACACCAACTTAATATTACATAAATAAATACTAACTGTAATGAGAAATCTTTCAGTCGATTTTAATAACCTCCCCAGAAAAGCGTCTGAATTGTAAGCAAACTGGTCTCCCAAACCCCTCAGAAAAAGAAATACTGAAATACATCTGAATATAACATATTAATTTTATTGAAATCTATTTATTATTTCTAGCACTGTAATTTATAATGAAACAGAATAATTTTTGCAACATTTTCAAAACTCAGATAAAAAGGTGTCTTGAAAACAATATTTGGTATTTAAGCTTGAAATAAAGTGGTTTATTATATAACAAAGTATTGTTTATGTGACATGATTAGGACTTTTGCTGAAGGCTGGAAATTGAAAAATGCAAATATCTTGGTGAATATTCAACAAATAGAATAAATGTATAGAAATATGTTTGGTACATTTAATTTACAATAAGTGTGCTTTATACAATGTTTCAATCCGACGCATAATAACGGAGAAGTTAAAATTTTTCGAAATTCACCCCCTCCTACTGGTCTGATTTCCGCAATTAACAAAGTTGTTCTTTAATTTTTCATGAAACGTTTAAATATCGACCTTGGTAACGATCAAACAAAAATTGCGACCGCTAGAGCCTTGGCAGACAAATATATTAGCAGATTTCCTTTAAGGGAAATCAGCTATTGAGATTGTACTCATGATGCGATTCTCGAAAAAAATTTTAAATGTCAATCGATCCTACCTAGAATATGTCGATAATGAGGTCCGTTCAAAATGATATATATATATATATATATATATATATATATATATATATATATATTTGTCTGTTACCGCTCTAGCGGTTGTAATTTTTTTCTGTATTTATTTGATATATAATCAATCGTTTTATGTAAAAAAGAAAGATCAAGTTCGTTAATGGCTGAAATCGGACCAGGGGGTGATGGGTTTAGTGAGGGAGAATTTTGAAAATTCGAAATATCTCCGTTATTATGAGTCAGATCGAAATATTGTACAGAATCTATCTTATTGCAAATCAAATGTTCTATACATTTATTCTAGAACTTCAATCTTAAGTCCAAGAGATATTTGCATTTTTTAGTTTTCAGCAAACCCTTATTCCTACTCATGTCACATAAACAACACTCTGTTATATAATGAAACACTTTATATGAAGCCTGAATACCAAATATTGTTCACATTGAGGTTTTATTTTTTACGATAAATGCTAATACGTTATGTATGTGGGAAATCTGCTTAGTTAACGCAGCTCCTTCGTGAGGGACTTTTTTAGTTTTCATCCTTCAGTAAAACTCCTACTCAGGTCACATAAACAATAAGCTGCATGAACCACCTTCAGTTCAGTGGTTGCTCGACGGTCTTCAGGGGACATCAGTGCTCCACTGCGACTTAGTGCAGTGCGGTAAAGTGTTTTTATAAGAAGAAAAGTGTTGTGCCGTGACTGTAAGTAACAGTTTAGTGCCGTGTTTAAGACAGTGCAGTGCCGCGAAGTAAAGGACAGTGCAGTGCCGTCTTTTTGTGAATTTCAGTGACCGTGAGTGAATTATTGGACTGTGTAGTCTGAAGAACAGTGACACTATCAGTGTAATACTGTGAGTAGTAATAATTAACCAAGAGTATTGTGCATTGTGAAATAAATCGTGCAGCGAAAAACTGTGAAACTTGTGTTTAATTTTGCAACCCAAAAGAACTCTTATTATCAACGTTTATTACTGGTTTTGTAATAAAACGTAACAATATAAATATATATATATATATATATATATATATATATATATATATATATATATATATATATATATATATATAGTTTCTTCATTAACATATCATATTGACCTCTTTTAGCAGATTTCCCTTAAGGGAAATCAGCTATTGAGGTCGTACTCATGACGCGATTTTTGAAAATTTTCTTCAAATGTCCATCGATCCTACCCAGGAGATGACGAAAATGAGGTCCGTTCAAAATTATATATATATATATATATATATATATATATATATATATATATATATATATATATATATATATATTTGTCTGTCAATGCTCTAGTGGTCGCGATTTTTGTTTGATCGTTACCAAACTCGATATTTAAACGTTTTATGCAAAAAGACAGAACGAGTTCGTTAATGGCTGAAGTCGGACGAGTGGGAGGGGGGGAGTTTAGAGGGGGGATTTTCGAAAATTCGAAATATCTCCGTTACCATACGTCGGATCAAAAAAGTTTATAGAACCAATCTTATTGCGAATTAAATTTAATTTAAATATTGTTCCATACATTTATTCTCTATCTCGAATATTAACCGAGATATTAGCATTTTTATTAAATTTCAGCCGATAAGGGATGACTGTTTCCCGCGAAAAGCTAGTTCGGCCCGTTGCAACAACTGTTCGTCTCTCGTATGGAGATTTTCCTATTGTATAACTTCACGTGGGAAATCTGCTTAGTTTACGCAGCCCCTGCGTGACGAACTTTTTCGTCATCTCCTGTATAGGATTGGAATTGTTTCAAAACTTGCATCATGAGTACAACCTCAATAGCTGATTTCCCTCAAGGGCTAGCTAATAGAGAATAGAACATGACGTGGCATAACCTGTGCATCATTAGAGGATAAGTGGGAAATCTGCTTAGATTACACCGCCCCAGCGTGAACTAGCTTTCCGCCGCTGGGCCATGGTCCGACATCTGTCAAAGTGGCCGAGAGGAGGATGCTGCATTTCGACTGAAGTCTTAATTAACATTGGGCAACATGATAGCGATAAAACTCTTCCTTTCCCGACACCCATTCCTAATAAATAATTAAGCCCCGGGCTAATTTGGAACGCTTGTCCAAATGATTGCCGATGATATGATGAAGATGGAAGAGAGTGGGCAATATGCAGGTGGCACCTACTTTCGGAGCCTATTAGCCCTGGTGATGACGGAAGGAGAACATCTAGCCGCCTTCAACATTATACACAGCTGCGTCAATTAAATACCTATAATAACAGGGGCAGCTAAGGCGTGTTTTACCCAAATATACATATCCATCGGCCCTACATTCTCCATCGATAAAGGCGACACCTTGTAAAAGGTTTTGTAATGAAGCTCTTTAGTATTATTAAATTCAAAATACATCGTTAGATCCGAGACAAGTGTTAGGTGCTATTCTTACTTCTCCAAATTTGTCTCAAAGGAAATTGCAACTTTCTCTGGAGATAAGTCGGTTTCATGGGCAATTATGTTGTTTTTTAGGGGTTTAGGGCGAAACCCCCAGTTGTGAGTGGAGGTTATAAGGGAAGCCTGAAATTAAAAAAGCGATATTTTGTTTCGTATTCCTTTTTCGCCAAATATGCACATAACATAAGTTATTTATTTTGTTATTTAGAGTAACTTTTGTTATATACACTTTTGTCGTATACCAAAGTATAAATGAGTTATACACTAAAAACTATAGCGGGAGTCAACACTTTTTTGGCACAAAAGACTCAGCCGAACTAAACAAAACTCGGTATGTGAATTAGCAATAACTCCTAATGATAATGAGCTGTACCAACATTACTAGGGACGAGCAGGGGTTGTAAGGAAGCCCTTAGATTAAAAATAGTGATATTTTCTTTCCTATTGGTTTTTCGGTAAGTATACACATGACAAAAATTATGTGTTTTGTTATTTAGAGTAACTTTTGTTATATTCACTTTTGTTGTATAACAAAGTATAAACGAGATATACACTAAAAACTAAAGCGGGAGCCTACAATTTTATTGGGTACTAACGAATGAACCAAAACTCGGTATGTGAATTAGCATTAATTCTTCCATGATTGTTAGCTATATTAAAATTTTTAGGTTCCAACGGGAGTGTGGGTTATAATGGAGGCCTGAAATAAAAATTTGAGATATTTCATTTCTTATTGGTTTTTTGTTGTGTTTATGTAAATTGTAAATATTGTTCTATCGTCATTTAAAATTTAACGATATAAATGAGGGTAAAACATATTTCTTTATTCAAATTTGTAATTTAAATTTCTTTATACAAATTTGTAGTTTTCACAAAATTAAATAAATTATCTAGCTCTTTGGGGTCATCCCCAAGGGGAACTGCTATATTATTGGAAATATTGCCTTCGCTTCGAATATTTTTATACTAATGTCATTCTATTAATAATTGGTAGATAGTTAAATTTGTGTTACATTTCCCACATACCGGGGGATGATCTTTTGTCATAAGTTAACTATGCGTAAATCTTGTATGGCCTATTCGGAGTCTTCCTAGTTCGACTTCATCTCTTCTGTTGTCGTTTGTCGAATATTTCCATGGCCGGATGGAGGTTTTAATAGTTTTTGTTCTGGGTTTCGTTCCACATTTGTTGTCAGTTTTTAGCAGATTTCCATTAAGGAAAATCAGCTATTCATGTCTCACTCTTGAAGCACTATTTGAAAAAATTCCTCAAATGTCCATCGATCGTACCGACGAAAATGAAGACGAAAATGAGGTCCTTTCAAAACTATCTATCTATCTATATATACTAGCAAACCCGACAGACGTTGTCCTGCATGATATTTCAAGCGATTAGGATAGTAAATTTAATAATATTATGATTAAAACAAAATCTACTTTTAATAACACAAAAAACAACTTTTGTTTTGTTCACATTTGCTTAACAACAAATAGAAAATGAAATATCGCGAATTTTTTATTCAGGCCTCCCTTATAACCTCCAATCCCGTTGGAACCTAACAAATTTAATATAGCTTACATGCATGGAAGAATTAATGCTAATTTACATATAGAGCTTTGTAAAGTTCGGTTCAATCGTTAGTGCCCAATAAAATTGTGGGCTCCCAATTTAATTTTTTAGTGTATACGATTTTAATTTTTTTTTATACTTTGTTATACGACAAAAGTGAATATAACAAAAGTTACTCTAAATAACAAAATAAACAACTTGTATCCTGTGCATATTTGCCGAAAAACCAATAGGAAACGAAATATCGCTATTTTTAATTTTAGGCCTCCCTTACAACCCCCACTCCTGCTCCATCTGCCGTGCTGATTTGTGAATCTAAACCATCCAGGGCGTCACCCAAAACGCATACAAAAAAATTCATTCAAATCGGTAAAGCCGTTTAGGAGGAGTTCAGAGACATACACACGTACAGTAGAATTGTAGCAGATTTCCCTTAAGGGTCCATAGCAAATTTCTTCAAATGTCCATCGATCCTACCCAGGAGATGACGAAAATGAGGTCCGTTCAAAATTATATATATATATATATATATATATATATATATATATATATATATATATATATATATATATTTGTCTGTTAACGCTCTAGCGGTCGCAATTTTTGTTTGATCGTTACGAAACTCGATATTTAACCGTTTTATGTAAAAAGACAGATCAAGTTCGTTAATGGCTGAAATCGGACCAGAGGGACGGGGGGTTTAGGGGGGGATTTTCGAAAATTCAAAATATCTCCGTTATTATGCATCGGATCGAAAAATTGTATAGAACCAATCTTATAGCAAATTAAATGTACTATAAATATTGTTAACAATATACAATATATATATATACAATATTGTTTGTTGTTGTTACATTTATTCTCTATCTTGAATATTAACCGAGATATTTGCATTTTTATGAATTCTGTGGTCGAGTTTAGTTCGGATTGCGTCGGCCCTCTTCGTCATTTCTCGGCTGAGGCGGAAGCTTCTTCTAACCTGTCGTTTTTAACCTTACCTTACCTTCCTTACTTTGTGAGATTTATGCAAATACGTTCTGTTCATCCGCCCCCTCCCCCTTCTTTAGATCTTGGACTACTAAAATTTGAGTTATTAAAATATAAATTATTCTTACAATTCAGAAGCCGTTCAGTTGGGAATTTTTTTTTAATTAACTGAAAGATTTCTCATTATCTAATCACGGTGGTATTGTGTTACCAGTATGCAGATTTCTCTATTGTATAACTTCACGTGGGAAATCTGCTTAGTTTACGCAGCCCTTGCGTGACGGACTTTATATATATATATAAATACACACACACATATATATATATATATATATATATATATATATATATAAAGATATGTTACCTCTCTAGCGGTCCCAATTTTTGTTCTATCATTACCAAACTCGATATTTAAAAATAAAATTAGACATAACATTATTAATTTAATCCCTGCTATTATCGGAAAGATAAGTTATAAAAGTCCGTCACACAGGGGCTGTGTAAACTAAGCAGATTTCCCTTGTAAAGTTTAACAATAGATAAATCTACGTACTGTTTTGAAAATCGCATCATGATTATGACCTCAATAGCTGATTTACCATAAGGGAAATATACTAAAGTCCGAATATATAGCAGGAGAATGTTATAATTAAACTGCTTAATATACAAAATAAAAAATAGCCAAGCGAGTTAAAGCGTTGACCTTTATCTCACATGGTAAACCTAGAGTGGCGAGTTCGATTCTCGCCTGGGCAAAGGAAATTATTTAGTGGCGAAATCCATTAAATAACATCCTAAAATCCCACCCTGGCTAGAAAAGGGTGGTAACCTGTAGATAACCCGTCCCAATTAGCCCAAGTTACAAAAAGTGGACTTTAATAAATAATAATGATAATAATAATACAAAAAAGTCCGTCACGCAGGGGCTGCGTAAACTAAGCAGACTTCCCACGAGAAGTTAATTTGCAATAAGATTTATCCTATACAATTTTTCGATCCGACGCATAATAACGGAAATATTTTGAATTTTCAAAAATCCCCCCCTCTAAACCCCCCCCCTCCCACTGGTCCGATTTCAGCCATTAACGAACTTGATCTTCCTTTTTACATAAAACGTTTAAATTCCGAGTTTGGTAAAGATCAAACAAAAATTGCGACCGCTAGAGCGTTAACAGACAAATATATATATATAATTTTGAACGGACCTCATTTTCGTCATCTCCTGGGTAGGATCGATGGACATTTGAAGAAATTTTTCGAAACTCGCATCATGAGTACGACCTCAATAGCTGATTTCCCTTAAGGGAAATCTGCTAAAACGCCAGGTTAGAAGAAGCTTCCGCCTGAGCCGAGAAATGACGAAGATGGCCGACATAATCCGAACTATACCCCACCACAGACTTCATAAAAATGCAAATATCTCGGTTAATATTCATGATAGAGAATAAATGTATATAACAATATTTATAGTAAATTTAATTTGCAATAAGATTGGTTCTGTACAATTTTTCGATCCGATGCATAATAATGGAGATATTTTGAATTTTCGAAAATCCCTCCCTCTGGTCCGATTTCAGCCATTAACGAACTTGATCTGTCTTTTTACATAAAACGGTTAAATATCGAGTTTGGTAACGATAAAACAAAAATTGCGACCGCTAGAGCGTTAACAGACAAATATATATATATATATATATATATATATATATATATATATATATATATATAATTTTGAACGGACCTCATTTTCGTCATCTCCTGGGTAGGATCGATGGACATTTGAAGAAAATTTTCGAAACTCGCGTCATGAGTACGACCTCAATAGTATATTCTAGATTAATAAATATAAACATAGTCTTCGGTCTGAAGAATGTCTATACTATTCTTGTGATATATAAGTTAATTCTAGGTTTGGTTTAAGCTGTCCCTAGTGGGGAGGCTTTCTGTTTAAACAAGCCCTGTTATTCTCCATTTCAATGTGGAAATTAAAATACAATAGGGTAAAACGTTTTTATGACAGGTACAGAGTCCAAAGAAAAAGAGGGCTAAGGATGGAGCATGTGCTGGCTAGGATTAGGAATTTCCCATTTAACCCGTGCCTATTCCTTTGAAAACTTCCTTAAGCAGGTATGCAGATAACCCGTCTGCCAGATACTGTCTGGCTCTTCGGTACCGAGATCGTTGAAACTTCACTAAATATGAAAACGGATCCAACCACGAAGCACATTTCCCATGGACAAATCCAAAACTTTCAAAATTTTCTTCAAATGTCCATCTATCCTTCATAGGAGATACCGAAAATGAGGTCCGTTCAAAATTTTATTTCATTAAGGGAAATCCGTTAATTTACGTGCACCAATACTAATGCTTTTATTTCTTAAATAATCCAATATCTCTGAAATACTATATATAGATATATATATATATATATATATATATATGTGTGTGTGTGTGTGTGTGTGTGTGGTGTTGTTATTCTTTTTGGTGTTTTGGTCAATGTTGGTGAAAAAATCTTAGTTTATGCCAATATTTCGAGAATATTTATTTTCTCTTCTTCAGGGTTAATTAGTATCTGTACTTTTTAGCCCTGAAGAAGAGAAAATAAATATTCTCGAAATATTGGCATAAACTAAGATTTTTTCACCAACATTGACCAAAACTCCAAAAAGAATAACAACACCATATATAAATATAACCTGGTCGAAAACATCAACACAATTATATATATATATATATATATATATATATATATATATATATATATATATATATACACACGGGGTGTGGCTATTAATTAACCAGACTGACGCTGTAAAACATTTTATTTTTATTTCATACATTTTTACTTATTATCACCTTCAATATACAGCCCTCCTTTATCCCTTCAACGTTCCATGCGAACCTTCCATTGTTCGAAACAGTGCTGGAAGTCTTTTACTGTCAGCCCCTTCAGGACGCGTGCCGCTTTCTCTTTCACAGCTTCAACAGACTCAAATCTTGTTCCTTTTAATGCAGATTTCACCTTAGGAAACAGATAGAAGTCGCACGGTGCAAGATCCGGCGAATAAGGCGAATGGTCTAACGCTGGGATGCTGAATTTGGCTAGAAACCTCTTAACAGACAATGCGGAATGAGCCGGCGCATTGTCTTGGTGGAGAACCCATGACTTGTCCTTCAACAAGTCAGGTTGTATTTTCCTTATTCTTTCGCGGAGTTCAGCAAGAACGTGAAGGTAGTAATGTTGATTAATCGTTTGACCTTCAGGAACCCAGTGAAGGTTCACAATCCCATGAATATCGGAAAAAACAATCAACATTGCTTTGAATTTTGATTTGCTCATTCGAGCTTTTTTGGCTCTCGGTGAAGATGGGCTCTTCCAGTGCATGGATTGGCGCTTTGTTTCAGGATCATACATAAAAAACCATGATTCGTCACATGTTATGAACGAAGGCTACGGCTGTACTGATTTGTTTACAGAAGCGAGAGGCACTATATTCGAAAGAGGAAGCTTCACGATAACAGCTGTTAGTTGCTGGCGTTTGACGCATGCGCACTTCTTCTGTAGCAGCGTCAGTCTCGTTATTTAATAGCCACACCCCGTATATATATGTCCTATAGGGAAATTTGCTAAAAAATTGTTATATTATGAAACACTTTAGTGAATGCTTAAATTCCAAATATTGTTTTTATGAATGTTTACTGTGTGAGATACATGTAAATAAGTAAGCCCTAGATGAATTTAAAATATGTAAAGAAATTGATTGACTTAGAATAGAAGTAACTTTGTTATAACAAACCATAAGTATTTGACATATCTTATTATGTTCTCTATTATTTCATCCATTTCAATTAGGTTGGGAAGATCAACACACTTGATTTAAGAATTGAATTAAGCCTACACCGGGAAACAAAGTCGCTATTGTCTAGGACTGCCTTTGGAAAGAATACCATTTAATTCGATTTCTGGACACCAGACTTACTAAACTGAAATGAGTGAAGAAAGTGAAACATTTTGCAATAGAGTGAAGAAAGTGAATTGCCTTCTTAATTAGTAATAAGTATAAATTAAAAAATAGTGTGAAGTTGGAAATTAAATGCTTTTAAATGTTTCTTAACATTGTAAGAATTTATTTTAACAAAATAAATTGAAATGTGAATGAATTATTTATTGGTGGAAATAATCAATATATTTTATAATTTAAATATAATAATAATTACCTTCCTTGTTTATAACCTGCACTACTTCATAATCATCA
Organism: Riptortus pedestris; assembly: GCA_019009955.1. Lineage (NCBI taxonomy): Eukaryota > Metazoa > Arthropoda > Insecta > Hemiptera > Alydidae > Riptortus > Riptortus pedestris. The sequence continues at coordinate 88,822,911 of CM032233.1, forward strand.
CTAGTTGTTTTATAACTATACTTATAACCTTTCACATCCATGCTTATAGCCTAGCAACAACATACCATAATCTTGACAACATCCTAATTTTGTTCATATTCTGGTTAGATCTGATCATGTATTACACGATTACAGAAAAAATTTAATATTACACTCGTGACGAAAGTAGAATTTACAACTCTCGTGAAATTACCACACTCGCTTCGCTCGTGTGGGTAAACGTTTCACTCGAGTTGTAAAATGATCTACTTTCGTCACTTGTATAATAAATAACTATTCTTTCCGGTGAGAGGTTGGCAGACCTGTTTGTTTACTATTCAGAAGCTTTCTGCTGTTAAAAGGTTATTTAAGTTGACTGAATGATTTATCATTGGCGTTTGTTTTTATTCATTTAATATTCAAGATGGCGTTACCAGTATGTAGATTTGTCTATTGAAAAACTTCACGAGGGAAATCTGCTTAGTTTACGAAGCCCCTGCTTGACGCAATTTATTGTACATTTGTTTTGTTTCCCAAATATTAATGGAATAATTTGCATTGATTCGTTTTATTTTATAGCCTTTAGTAAACCTCCGACTCCTATGTCACGGATTTGGGTATAAAGTGCATAATTAGGACATATAGTTTTACATAAGACCTTTACAAAGGAGAGGCAGGTGAGAGGTCAGGAAGGAATTGAAGATGATAAATAGTAGCTTTCTGACGTCATTTTGAATCATTCCAGAAGTAACTACATTTCAACTAGCTTTTGGTATTTGAAAATGCATCAAGGAAGCCTGTTTTGGATTTGTACGGGGGAAATGTGCTTCGTGGATGGACCCGTTTTCATATTTAGTTATGTATGTTTTGACGATCTCGGTACCAAAGGCACCGAGGTCGAAGGTGTCCAGAAATAGAATTAAATGGTAATCTTTACAAAGGTAGTCCTAGACAATAGCGACTTTGTTTCCCGGTGTAGGCTTAATTCAATTCTTAAATAAAGTGTGTTGATCTTTCCAACCTAATTGAAATGGATGAAATGATAGAGAACATAATAAGATATGTGAAATACTTTTGGTTTGTTATAACAAAGTTACTTCTATTCTAAGTCAATCAATTTCTTTACATATTTTAAATGCATCTAGGGCATACTTATTTGCATGTATCTCACACAGTAAACATTCAATGAAAATAATATTTGGAATTTAAGGATTCTCTAAAGTGTTTCATGATATAACAATTTTTTAGCAGATTTCCCTATAGGATATATATATATATATATATATATATATATAATAGCATATACACCTCCTCTTACACTCTAATTTAACTACATTTTCAATATTATAAAGTAGCAATTGTATTTTTACAGCCCTGAAGAAGAGAAAATAAAATTCTCGAAATATCGGCATAAACTAAGAAGTTTTTTTCACCAACATTGACCAAACCTTCAAAAAAACAAACACACCATATATAAATATAACATGGTCGAAAACATCAACATAATTATATTAATATATATATATATATATATATATATATATATATATATATATTAAGTATTTAAGAAATATCGGATTATTTATGAAATATAAAAGCATTAGTATTTGTGCACCTAAATCGGCATATGGGTGTGCATATGTATGTATTAACGGATTTCTCTTGTGGATATAAAATTTTGAACGGACCTCATTTTCGGTATCTCCTGGGAAAGATAGATGGACATTTGAAGAAAATTACGAAAATCGCGTCATGAGTACGACATCAATAGCTTAAGGAAAATTTGCTGAAATTGGCTACTGTCACCTTGTAGTTGGCATAAATATCTGGGCGATGAGTACGTTATTATTTGCTTGCAATCAGTCAATATGTGTTTTGCAGTCAAGGTCCTGCTGCAGTAGCGACATGTAGCCGAATAGAAAAGCGGGCACCATGGCCATCTGTCGGCACAGCAAGGAACTAACTATATCAGCCCGCATCACATGCAGGCCTCACCGCTCTTCTTTCTCGTCCCATCCTTATGGCATTTTAGCTATTGAGGTAGTACTCATGACTCGATTTTCGAAAAAGGTTCTTCAAATGTCCATCGGTCCTACCTAAGAGATGACGAAAATAGTATCCGTTCAAAATTATATATATATATATATATATATATATATATATATATATATATATATATATATATATATTTGTTGCCGCTCTGACAGTTTCAATCTAGTCCGAGTAAACTGCTTAGTTCTGAGTAAACTAAGCAGATTTCCCGTACTGGTATAACAAACTTGTCATATCCACGCACCACTTAATCTCTATTTCTATGAAAAAAAAGTCCTTCGCACAAGGTCTGCGTAAACTAAGCAGATTTCCCTCTTGAAGTTTTACAATATATAAATCTACATACTGGTAGGACTTAAGATCAACAAACTGTAATGAGACATCTTTCAATCAATTTTAATAACCTCCATCGGACCAGTGGGAGGGTGGGTTTAGAGAGGGGGAATTTTGAAAATACGAAATAGCTCCGCTTTTGTGACTCATATCGAAAAATTGTACAAAATCTATCTTATTGCAAATCAAATGTTCTATAAATGTTGTTATATACATTTATTTTCTAACTTGAATTTTATATGAGTTATTCAGCAAATCCTCACTCCTACTCGTAAACAAGACTCTGTTATTTAATGAAACACCTTATTTGAAGCCTGAATACCAAATATTGTTCACATTAAACTTTTACTTTTTAATATAAATGGTAATACGTTAAGCACGTGGGAAATCTGCTTAGTTAGCATCTGAATAGTAAATAAACAGGTCTGCCAACCTCTCACCGGAAAGAAAAAATATTACTGAAATATATCAGAATATAACATATTAATTTTGAAAACTATTTTCTATATCTAATACTGTAATTTATATTGGATCAGAATAATTTTTATCTCAATCAATAAAATTTTAGTAGTCAAAGAACTTAAGTAGGGGAGGGGGGGGGTCACGATAACATATTTCCATTAATCTTGTATAATAAAGGTCTCTTGAAAACAATTTATGGTATTTAAGCTTCGAATAATGTGCTTTATTACATAGCAGAGTATTGTTTATGTAACATGAGTAGAAGTGTGGGTTTGCTGAAAGCTGAAAAATTCCAATATCACGGTAAATATTCAACATAGAGAATAAATGTATATAACAATATTTATAGGACATTTAGTTTGCAATAAGATTGGTTCTATACAATTTTTTGATAGGACGTATAGTAATGGAGATATTTTGAATTTTCGCTTGAGTGACAAGTTTTTTCTTGTTTGGAAATACATCTAAATTTATACTATTGGATGTTAAATAAAACAAGAAATACTTAAGGTAACGAACCAAAAAACGAAATAGAACTTTACAGAATGGCAAAATATTATAATATGTAGGTTTATAAATAATCAAATTTATACTTTAATCCACTATTTACATAATTGCGAAGTAAGGCATAATCCTCTCCATTTAATATTTTTCTGACCTGGTTTTCAGTGTGTTCTTCCCAAACGAATCTCTCCTGAATTCCCGGAGGACTTGAAGGAAGTGAAAAACATCTTCTGGCTGTTCGAAGTGAATCCCCCCCCCTCTAACATCCTATATATATATATATATATATATATATATATATATATATATATATATATATATATATGGAACTTGATCTTTCTTTTTACATAAAACGACTAAATATCGAGTTTGGTAACGTACAAACAAAAATTGCGACCGCTAGAGCTGTAACAGACAAATATATATATATATATATATATATATATATATAGAGAGAGAGAGAGAGAGAGAGAGACGGAAAATTTTGGCCTTTTGAGGACATTATTCGAAAATCGTGTCATGTCTACAACCTGAATATGCATTTTTGACGAAGCCAAGAAATTTTTCACAATCCTGAATGGAAACACTACCAAAAATTCAACCGGAGCAGTAAAATGCAATCATTAACATAATAGGAGATATTTGACTTGGATGCAGGATCTATGTAGCAACGAATTATCATAGGGATTTTTTATTTATTTTCTTAGCAGATTTCCTTCGAGGGAAATCAGCTATTGAGGTCGTACTCATGACGCAATTTTCGACATTTTTCTTCAAATGCCCATCGATCCTCCCCAGGAGATGACGAAAATGAGGTCCAGGAAATCGGTCCAAGGAGAGGGGGGGGGGGATTAGAGGGGGAGAATTTTGAAAATTCGTAATATCTTCGTTACTATAAGTCGGATCGAAAAAGTATGTAGAATAAATCTTATTGAAAATTAAATTTCCTATAAATATTGCTATATACATTTATTCGCTATCTTCAATATTAACCGATATATTTGCATTTTACAGTTTTCAGGCTTCAGTAAACCCCTACTTCTACTCATGTTACGTAACCAACACTCTCTTATATAATAAACCACATTATTCCATGCTTAAATACCAAATATTGTATTCCCGACACCTTCATTATACAAGATACCAAATATGTTCTTGTGACCCCACCGTCTTAAATAAGTTATATTCTGATATGTTTCTGTTATTGTTTTTCCTTCCGGTGTCGGAAAGAAAAACAATAACTGAAAGCCGTTGGTAGACCTTTTCGTTTACGCTTCCCGTCGGGGGAGGAAAGATTTTCTTATTACCTTTTCTATTTATTCGTCTAATATTCACGGTGGTGTTGTGGTAGCAGTATGTAGGTTTATCTATTATTTAAAATTCACTTGAGAAATCTCCTTAGTTTACGAAGCCCCTGCGTGGCGGGCTTTATTTTAAATTAATGTTATTTTTTTTTTAAAAGGAATGGCCCCTGAATAGGATGTAGTTAAGCCACGAAACGTGTAGGGCAATGTGAATAAAGTTTGCGCGGAAAGAAATGTGTTTTCATTGGTTACATTTGCCATTAAACTATGAAAGAAATCCTTACCAACATTCATTTTCTAACATTTTGGAGTCGGGACATGGCACAGAGATACTAATGGATTCCCCCCCTCTCTAATATTCATTTTACTTATAGCAAATGTGGTGAACCCATCCACTAGATTAGCACATTCAAAATATTTGTCTCTCGAAACTTTATATTTTACAATTCGCATCTATTAATTCCTGGAAGAATGTAAATTTATGTAGTCTACATGATTAGTAATAGTTTTTTTTTCTAATTTTATATTTTTAATTTCCATTGTTAGTATAGCAAGTCTTCGAAATTTGGTTATGCTTGGGTGAGCACTTTTGAAGTATTGCTTACAAAAATATAGGTTGGCAGAACATTATTTCTTATGGTCGTTGTCCATTTCAGGAACTATAATATCCCGAAACGGCTGTGGGTCTATCAATTATTGGAGAGTGAAAGAACATACAATTAGGAGATGTTGTGTCATAATTTTATAATTGTCTGAAATTAAGCCCAGAAATTTTAGACTTGGTCATTACGTCATCATCAATGGTCCCTATAATACAGCAATACTTGTTTGGAAAGTTCTCATACATTAAGACCTTTTAATCTATCAAGCAGGAAGGAGAAATTGATCAAATTTCAAGTGTTTGCTACATTATTGAAGAGTGTCTTTCTTCAGGATCAATAAAAAGGCCTTCATTTTTGCAAGTACTGGAATAGGACTTTGAAGAGTACTTGTAGGGGACAAGGCCATTTAGCAGATTTCCCTCAAGGGACATCCGCTATTGAGATTGTACTGGTTTTCAAAAAGTTTCCTCAAATGTCCATCGCTCCTATCTAGTAGATGACGAAAATGAGGTCCGTTTAAAAGTATATATATATATATATATATATATATATATATATATATATATTTCTTGTCTTCAAATTTTATGGCAAGGGTCTCCATGCTATCTCCAGGAAACACACCTTTAATTTTGAAAAAGTTTAAATAATTGATAAAGAAAGAAATAATACTAAACGGAAAATAAAAGAGAACATTCACATAATAAAAAATAGAAAAAAAGCAGTGAACAAAAAAACAGAAATCAAATACCTCAATCATATATTCTATAACATTTTATCTTATATTAATCGTCTTTAAATTATGACGCGAAACAATCGACTTCAAGAATTGTAAATAATCGATGTTTAGTCAGCTGACTTAACCTCGGGAACCTCTCAGTATCATATGCATCCTCTGTCAGTACAATCATAACGTAATCTGAAAGGTAAACGATCACTTCAGAAATGTAAGTAGCAATTTATAATTAGATTTAATAAATATACGATATATGTAGGACCTACTAATACAATATATAGTAAAAGAATTATTAAGGGATGTGTTAAATTAATATTATCAATAATTTTTTATATATGTTTCTATTAAAAGGGATAGCCCTTGAAGAAGTTGCAAGTAAGCCACGAAACATGTAGGGCAGTTATAATAAAGTTTGCACGGGGGAAAAAAATGTTTTTTTATTGGAGACCCTTGCCATAAAATTTGAAGAATATGTAAATAATATTAGGTCCAGAATAAGAAGAATATTTCTTGTCTGTTACCGCTCTGACAGTTTCATTCAACACAAAAGATCATAAAAGTTAATGACTGAAATTGGGTCCCAAATTAGGGACGGGGGCTGTTTAGAGAAGGGTAATTTGAAAATTAAAATATCTCCGTTATTTTAGGCAGAAAAAGCGAATGTGAGGTGAGATGGTATCACAAGTGTGCCACCCAGCACATGGGAAATCTGCTTAGTTTACGCAGCTCCTGCGGGAAGGACTTTTATCATTGTTTTAATATAGCATTGATAAAGTGAACGTAGTAAACTCTTTATTGCACCCACATTCACTTGTTCCAAAATACAATTTACCATATTGTATTGGACCTTCACTTTACCTCTATACGCTTATTTGTCAAATACTAGATAACCAACCAGAGTACTTGTCAAAAATGGTATGAGCATTTAAGAGCGCTTTCTCTTAAAAATGTCAGATATTTCGTTCAAAAAGACAAGAATATATGAACGCCGATGAAGACAAAATATGAGGAATTTCGATCGTCTCTATTGAATATTATTTTAACAATGTTCTTTTACATTTAACCATAATGCTTAGGACCCAAAGTACTGGTTTATTTATTGTCTTGGAAATGTAAAATATGCAAGAAAGTTGTGAAATATTTCCGAGTTCTGTTTACTTAAATATATTTTCCACTCAGCCAGGATTCTTAACCCTACGTCGGGCGCAGCTAGCCTGAGAGGCCAGGAAAACATACTTTTTGATACCACGCCTCATTCTGTTTCCCCTGTGAGGGGCCATTCCCAGTAATTTCCTGATTTGTGTTCATGCTTAGAATCCCCTACTTTAGTCTATTGCCATCCTTCATCCAGACCGACTGGTCCCTAGGTGGCTTGTGAGGCCGACTGCGCCCAATTGCTCCTTAATTTCGAAGATGATTTTTTTTCAAGATATATCTATTGCAATCGTCCCTTTTACTAAGATTAATGCTATTCTATATGGAAGTTCGTCGATATCTTGAGAAATAAGTGCTAGTCTAACTCTGGCCTCTCAGGCCGAATGCGCCTGATCAATTTTACTTGTTTTAGTATAAGCTTCATTCTATTTTGATAAAAACAATATTTTACGTTATAAATATTATATTTGGTTTCCAAAGATCCTAGCGAAGTCTGTCCTACCAGCGTTTTAAATTAAAATTAATTAGTTGGGTAGTGGGGGTTTAAAATATGTGAGCGGCCTCTCAGGCCGGGTGCGCCCGATTTAGTTTCGTCCTGAGGTGCGCCCGACGGAGGGTTAATTAAGGATTCTTAACCTTAAAAGTTCGACTCAAGCTCTAACCACTTTTTCCTGTACTTATATTTCTTTCTAGTATTACAGATGGCCACTTCATGGGAAGTAAGGTGGGCTCAATTCATTCTTTTGTTGGAGTGAAAATTAAATATGGAAATTTCTAAGGAGAAAATCATTTTAATTATACTTATGCAAATACAGGCGTACGTAAATATAATTCCTCACATCACTAAAGTCCGTGGCGCAGGGGCTGTGTTAACTAAGCAGATTGCCTACGTGCGTATTGCTTCTATACTATATTCGATATTTAACTGATCCATTCCACACTAATGATCGTATTATTTAATGGCTGAAATCGGGGGTGGATTAGGGGGATTTTGAAAATTCAAAATATTGCCGAGTCGTATCGCAATATGATATAAAACCAATCTTGTTAAGGTATTGCTGCTCTACAATTGTTGTGTTATGAACTTTTCCGTAACTCAAATAAGATGCGAGTTATTTCTACTTTAGAACTATTAAGGTCTTCCGGTATTGATCGTGTCTTCATGATTGCCGACGTTTCGCTAGACATGCTTCTAGCTTCCTCAGGGCTTTCTCTGAGACTGAAGAGTTATATTTCTCCTCGGACTATTCTTTCCTGGTAGTGGTTAACTTTCGCCAATACTTTTACTTCATTGAACTTTATCTGGTGGTTCGTTTCCCAAAAATGTTCAGCTATTGCTGAATCTTCTGTCCGGAACTTTTTCACACTCTTTATATGTTCTGCCACCCTGGTGCTTATCAACCTGCCAGTCTGGCCTATTTATTCTGTACCACAGGATCAGGGTATGCTGTATATCCCTGGGCATTTAGTGTGGAGTTTGTCTTTGCTGTTTGATTACCACCAAAGAAAGAATAGTCCGAGAAGCAATAGAAATAGCAAAATGTCCAAACAACATAAACAGAGTAGATGGCTACAGACTGAGTAAGGTTTGGAAACCAGAAATTCGACCCAGAAAGAATCGTCCGACTAACAAAACAGAAGTCACTAGTTGGTCGGCCCCAGACCAAGTATCCGGAGACGACCGGACAAGACACCAATATACACCTGAGAAGGAATTGACCTTTTCAGTCTCTGAGAAAGCCCTGTGGAAGCTAGAAGAATGTCTAGAGAAACGTCGGCAAAAATCATGAAGACACGGTCAATACCCGAAGGACCTTAATAGTTCTAATGACAAGGACCGTGGGAGTCTTAAGAGTACACTATTTCTACTTCCTTTTTTTCAGCCTTCAATAACCCCCTCCCCTACAACCCTCTTACTAATCATTTTTTTTTACAATTAAATAGAGAATGATATCACAATTGTTTTATTCCAGCATGTGGGAAATCTGCTTAGTTTGCGCTGCCCCTACGTGACTTTATTCATATCTATGTGTAATGGATATCGGTAGCATACGTCCGCTGCAAAGTTGATCCTACAACTCTTACATCTGAAGAGAGTATAAAAAGCACACAAGCAACGTTAAGCTACAAGTGACATTTTATTAAGTAATTAGATTAATTGCTTATTGTATCATGTAATATACTACATAAAGACTACCGATTTTGTAAAACGACCCAGATTTAAAATGATTTCCCATTTTCAAATTTTGGCATATCCTAAATATATGGAAAACCTACACCTAGATGTTTCGAAGGAAATTTTTCGTAACGCTCTTTTCAAAATAACCAAAATAAAATATTTCATTTTGAGTTTTGAAAAAAATCTTTTTATTATAACCCATGGTGTGTTATATGTCAAATGAAATGCCATGACTAACGGAGTAAAGTCAACTGCGTTAACTAAGCAGATTTCCCGCATGCGTCACATATTTGCATTTATCTACCAAAACGTAAAAATTCAATGAAAACAATATTTGATATTTAGGCTTCAAATAAAGTGCTTCAAAATATATCAGCTTATTGTTAATATGACGTGAGTAGGAGTTGGGAGTTTACTGGCATGCGAAAACTAAAAAATGCAAATATCTCGGTTAATAAAGAAGATAGTGAAATAACGTACATAACATCATTTATAGACAATTCCATTTGCAATAAGATTTATTCTATAAAATGTTTCGATCAGATGCATAACAACGGAGATATTAAGAATTTTCGAAATCCCCTCTCCAAATTGTCGGTTTCAGCCATTAAATAACTTGATCTTCAGTTTTATTTCAAACATTCAAATCTCAAGTTTGGTAACGATTAAAAAAACATTTCGGCCGCTAGAGCCTTAACAGACAAATATATATATGTATATATATATATATATATATATATATATATATATATATACACACACAGACACGCACACACATATAAAGGGTGTGCCAACTTCCCTTGTCAACCCCACCCCTTAAAATCGCCAATTGTGTTAATAAAATGCTGATACTTGGTGTGCCGTAATTGTGACACCTGAAAAATCTTTTCAGTCCATATTTTCTCCAGTACTTCTCTAGCGACCATAACTTTGGAATGCCCTACTTTTTATAGCGGATTCTTGTAGAAAATGAAATTCTAAAACTAGTTTATATCGGTGACATTTTAGATCTGATGCATCCTTTAGCTGTGAAATGCACAAATCTATATTTCAGAAAAGGCACATTTTATTGAAAAATTCTGCGACAAAAAAGTTGTAGTTAAAAAAATCGAATAATTCGCCTGTACAAACTCGTTGTAGAATTTGATTTTCTAAAGAATCCGCCATAAAAAGTATGAAATTCCACTGTACCGACTGAATGGATTTTTCAGTGGTCCCAATTATGGTACCCCAAGTCTTAGTTTTGTATTAATACAATTGCAGTTTTTATAGAGGGTGGGACGGGAATTTGGGACACCCTGTATAAATATGATATACAAATATGATTCACCAATGACCCAATAACACTGGTCAGATATCAATTTTAAGGGGGTGGCAAGGGAAGTTGTGACACCCTATATATATATATATATATATATAATTTTGAACGGAGCTCATTTTCGTCATCTCATATGTAGGATCGATGGACATTTGAAGAAAGTTTTTGTAAATCCCGTCATGAGTACAACCTCAAAAGGAAAATCTCCCAAAAAGACCGCCCAGTGTTTTTTCAAAACTTTACGTAGCCCTATTTTGGAAACCGCTTGAGGTGAAAACATAAAATTTGATATTTTACTTATTTTCAATACCCACTAACAGTATACAAAGTTTTTGGAAATTCTAAAATAGTGAGGTAAAATGGGTGTGTTGAGCTGACATGGAATGAACCTCTTGTCAAATTAACTGAAAAGTCTAATAGATTATTGTTGGATGTCAATTGCCAGGACATTTGATAGGTTTACAGGTCAACATTTGCCTAATTAGTGAGGCATGGGGCATTTGGTTGTTGGGCCGTCATATTACCTAGCTCATCCTATTACCTCCAATGGGAGGTAGATTAGGGCCCAGCTGGCCTATGCTAATACAGACCACGGTATGCTAGAGTAATTATAGCCACTGATAGCACCATCTACCCATCTATCCCGCTCATCTTTATGTATGTTGGCGCGTGACTTACCCCTCACCCCCTCCCCCTCCTATGACCTCTCTCTCTCCTCGAATAAATATTTTGTATAGCAAGAAAAAAAAAACTACTAGATTTTTGTGAACTAAGACATCCAAGTGCAAGACTACATTAAATGTAGGTGACGTCCAAATTTAAGACTGTAGAAAAGATACCAATCTCCGTTAGTTTGGGGAAATTTCCCTTGAGAGAAATCAGCTGTTGAGGTTGTACTCATGACGCAATTTTCGGAATATCTTCAAATGTCCCCCGGTCCCTACCTAGTAGATGACGAAAATGAGGCCCGTTCAAGTTTTCATATATATATATATATATATATATATATATATATATATATATGGTGTTGTTGTGTTCTTGGAGGTTTGGTCACTGTTGGTGCCAGCCCTGAAGAAGAGAAAATAAAATTCTGAAATATCGGCATAAACTTAGATTTTTTCACCAACATTGACCAAACCTCCAAAAAAAATCAACAACACCATATATAAATATAACCTGGTCGAAAACATCAACACAGGCACACATACACACACACACACACACACACATATATATATGTATATATATATATATGTGTGTGTGTGTGTGTGTGTGTGTGTGTGTGTGTGTGTGTGTGTGTGTGTGTGTGTGTGTGTGTGTGTGTGTGTGTGTGTGTGTGTGTGTGTGTGTGTGTGTGTGTGTGTGTGTTTGTCTGTTACCGCACTAGCTGTCCCAATTTTTAGTGATTGTTACCAAACTCGATATATAATCGTTTTGTGTAAAAAGAAATATGAAATTCGATAAAGGCTGAAATTGGACCAGTGTGAGGGGGCGTTTAGAGTGGGAGAATTTTGAATATTCAAAATACCTCCGTTATTATGAGTCGAATCGAAAAATTGTATAGAATCAATCTTACTGCAACTGGAATTTCCTACAAATATATGGTGAATATTAACCGAAATAATTAGATATTTCAGTTTTCGGCCTTCAGTATACGCCCTACTCATACTATATATTAACAATAAGCTATTACGACATGGACCACTTTATTCTAAGCTTAAATACCAAATATTGTTTTCAACAGACCTTTTTTTACATAGTGCGGAAAAACTGCTTAGTTTACGCAGCCCTTGCGTGACGGGCTTTATTCACTTTCTCTAGGCACAGTGTTTGAGATACAAGAACTTACAACTACCATCTATAGAACAGATAAAAATCTCCATTTGCTTAGGACCGGTTCTTTGGAGACTGATTTTAGCCACGTTGTTTGAGATACAAGAACTTCCAACTACCATCTACTGAACAGACAAAAATCCCCGTTCGTTCGGAACTGGTTGTTAACAGACTTACTCCAATCGCAGTTTTCGAGATACAAGACCTATCAATTACCATCAATAGAACAGATACTAAACTCTATTCGTTCGGGACTGGTTCATTGCAGACTCGTTCCAACAATGGCGTTTGTGATACATGAACTCCCAACTACCATCTACAGTACAGGCTCAAATCCACATACGATCGGAGCTGGTTGCTTACAGACTTACTCCAATCGCAGTGTTCGAGATACAAGAACTTACAACTACCATCCATAGGGCAGATACAAGTTTCCATTCATTTAGGACTGATTCTTTGGAGACTTATTCTATCCACGGTATTCGAGACGCAAGAACTTCCAACTAGTATCTACCGAACTGGCAAAAATCCCCATTCGTTCGGAAATAGTTGTTTACAGACTTACTCCAATCGCAGTCTTTCAGATACAAGAACTTACAACTACCATCCATAGAATAGATACAAATTTCCATTCGCTTATATCCGGTTTTTTGGGGACTTATTTTAGTCACGGTGTTTGAGATACAGGAACTTCCAACTACCATCTACAGAACAGATAAAAATCCCCATTCCTTCGGAAAAAGTTATTTACAGACTTACTCCAATCGCAGTCTTTGAGATACAAGAACTTACAACTACCATCCATAGAACAGATACAAGTCTCCATTCATTTAGGACTGGTTTTTTTGCAGACTTATTCTAGCCACGTTGTTTGAGATACAAGAGCATTCATAGAACAGGCATTAGTCACCTTTCGCTTAGGACTGGTCCTTTGCGGAATTGCTCTAGTCACAGCCTTTGAGTTACAAGAACTTTCAATTACCAGCCACTAGAACAAACGCGAATCTCGATTAGCTTGGGACGGGTTTTTTACAGATATATGCCAGTCTCACTGTTCGAGATACAAAAACGTCCTTTTGCAATACTAACATCGATTGCGAAGGTATATTTTAGCCATATAGATTGAAACGACGTATCCTTTTGATTTATAGTAGCATTTGGTAGCATGTTGTGTCTTCTGCTCAGTATAGCGAAGTCGGTCTAGAAAGGGATGTGGCTCTAGGTTAGGGCAGATTCCGTTTTGGTGCGATGAACTCAAAGCTTGTAGAGTTTTAATAAAATGAATGAAGGAGAAATAGTGTTTCTATAAATTTTGACCCTTTGCCTACAAGTGATATCTGGCCAGTGTTGTTGGCTGATTAGTGAATCATATTTGTATATTATATTTATATGTAAAATTATCAAATTCAAATAACTTACTACTGGGAGATGAAAATTACAGTTTGCCCGTCTACTTGCACTGGGACATTGCATCTGGCAAAGTTTAGAGAGGGGGTGTAATTAGAAAATTCAAAATATCTCCGTTATTATTTGTCGGATCGTAAAACGTTATAGAATAATTCTTGTTAACTCAAGTAGTATGCGATTTATTCGTACATTCTTGTTTTAACCCTTTAGTACCCCCCCCCCTTCTACTGATCGCTTTTTTCTACATCAATGAAGAATATGTGGTAAGGTGAGATCACGTGTATCAATTTCGAAAATTATTAGTATCTCTGTTATTAAGAGTCGAATAGAAAAATTGATTAGAACCAATCTTAATGCGAATGTAATGTTCTATAAATTTTGGTACGTACGTTTTTCACTAGCTTTATTATTAACCGAGATATATCATTTTTTTAGTTTTTGGCCTGCAGTAAACCCCCACTCCTACTCATATCAGGTTAAAAAACAGTTATGAAGCACTTTTTTTGAAGCCTAAATACCAAATATCTTTCTCATTTAACCTTTACGTTTCGGTAGATAAATGCAAATATGTGACACTCGAGGGAAATCTGCCTAGTTAACGCTGATGACTTTACTCCGTTAGTCATGGCATTTCATATGACATATAACACAGCATGGGTTATATTAAAAAGATTTTTTCAAAACTCAAAATAAAATATTTGATTTTGATTATTTTAAAAAGTGCGTTTCGAACGATTTCCGAAACATTCTTAGGTGTAGGTTGTACTTATATTTAGGATATACCAAAGTTTGAAAATGGGCAGATAATTGTGTAAAAAATTATTTTAAATCTGGGTCGTTTTACAAAATCTGTAGCCTTTATGTAGCATTTTACATCACAATAAGCAATCGATCTAATTACTTAATAAAATGTCACTTGTAGTTTGACATTGTCGGTGTGCTTTTTATAATCTCTTCAGATATAAGAGTTGTAGGATCAACTTTCCGGAGGACGTCTACTACTGATATCCATTACACATATCAGTCACGCAGGGGATGCGCCAACAAAGCAGATTTCCCTCGTGCTGGTATGACACAACTGTGATCTCAGGCTCTATTTCACAATGGGTGGCACACTTGTGATACCATCTCACCACTTATTGGATTTTTCTGCGTAAAATAACAGAGATATTTAAAGTTTTCCAATTCCCCCCTCTTCAAAACCGCCCCACCACTATTCCGGGTCCGAGTATGCTATGCCGAGAAGTCTGCTTAGTTTACGCAGGCTATTGAGGAGCTCCTGTGTGGCAGACTTTTTCGTTTCCTCCTTTGTAGAATCGATGTACATTTGAAGACATTTTTCGAAAATCCCTTCATGAGTACACCCTCAATAGCTGATTCCCGCCTAAGAGAAATGCGTGATTAACGTATATAATATTTGATTCTCTCGCCGAGTAAATGGATGAGTAGTGGAGATTTGTGTGTATGCAGCAGAGCTTGGTTCCGGAATGCTCCTCTTCTAGAGATATTTAGATTGTTCCGGTGGCCGGGGATGCCACATGCTCCCTGCCATACTTCCTTCATTCATATTCACCCCCTGCTCGCGTGCCCGCAACATCCAGAGCTCTCCTCTTCAACATTTGGGCTCTATCACATGCCGCCGAGACCTCAGTCAGCTGCCTTCTTTTATCTATATAATTATACGACTGAATGGAATGGAATTGTGTTGTACGCTGTTATTTTCTAAAATATGACTATTATAACCTTCAAACATATAGCATGTAAAAATTAAACTAGTTTTGTGTCACGAGAGCACCTTCTCGAAAAATGGGTTAGACGAAATACAAAAAAAAAAAAAAGGCCATCACGCAGGAGCTGCGTAAACTAAGCAGATTTCCCACGTGAAGTTTTACAATAGAGAAATTTCACGAGAGCGGAATAGTTACGAAAACGGCCGAACTAGCTTTTGGCGGGAAACACTCGGTTATACACCCACATTTAATAAAAATGCAAATATCTCGGTTAATATTCAAGATAGAGAATAAATGTATATAAAAATGTTTATACAACATGTTTATGTAATGTAGTCTATACAATTTTTAGATCGGACGTATAGTAACGGAGATATTTCGAATTTTCAAAAATCCCCCCTCTAAACCCCTCTTCCACTGGTCCGATTTCAGCCATTAACGAACATGATCTGTCTTTTTACATAATACGTTTAAATATCGAGTTTGGTAACGATCAAACAGAAATTGCGGCCGCTAGAGCGTAAACAGATATATATATATATATATATATATATATATATATATATATATATATATATTTATAATTTTGAACGGACCTCATTTTAGTCATCTCCTGGGTAGAATTGGTGGACATTTGAAGAATTGTTTCGAAAATCGCGTCATGTGTACGACCTCAATAGCTGATTTAAGGGAAACTGCTAAAACATTGGAATTTGGGAAGAGCGAATAGCAGATTTACAAAATGATTATTTTGTTTTCCGCGCATTCAAAACGTTTCTTCCAAAGTCCAGCGATCCTATATCTAGCTGAATAAAGTCCGTAGCTCAGGCTGCGTAAACTGAGCAGATTACCCACACAATGCTGATCTAATCTCACCATATAATTTCAATTTCTCAGTGAAAAACCTATGCGTAGAAGTGGGGGTTTACTGAATGCTGAAAATATGAAAGCACAAATAACTTCCTTAATATTTGAATTTTTGATCTATACAAAGTTTTTTTCGGACGCGTGATAACGGAGATAGTTCGAATTTTCCATATTCACTCCTCCCACTCATATGATTATAGCCGTTAAAAAATATGACCTTCATTTTTTCATTAAACGTTTAAATATTGAGCTTGGTAATAATTAGACAAAACCTGCGACCGCTAGAGCGTCACACACACACACACACACACACACACACACACACACACACACACACACACTTGTTATATATATAATTTGGAACGGACCTCATTTTCGTCATCTCCTACGTAGGATTGATGTTCATTTGAAGAATATTTTTAAAACTCCCTTCATCAGTACAACCTCAATAGCTGATTCATCTTAAAGCAAATTTGCTAAAAAGTCCGTCTCACAGGAGCTGCTTAAACTAAGCAGATCACCCACGTATTGCTATGACGCCCTACTGATCTCTTCTCACCATATGATTTCAATTTCGAAGTAAAAATCCGATGAGTAGAAGTAAGGGTTTACTGAAGGCTGAAAACAAGAAAGCACTAATAACTCACTAAATAAAGGGTGAGTCACGGGAAACAAGTGATTTTGAAATAATAATAAAATCTCTGTTTCATATCTAAGTTAAATTTTATTAATATAATATCGTACATAAGAACATAGTATTTTAGTTTTAATAAATTTCTCCATGAACGGAAAATTACCTCTGGCATGTGTTGGCCGTTTTCATTGATGCATTGTTGAAGCCGGTAAATAAAATTAGCCTGAACTGCCCCCTATTTCTTTGAAGAAAATGGTGCTATAGTTACAGTAACATCTCAGCGTTACATTAATATGGTGAACACCTTTTTCATTCCGCAGTTACGAAGAAGAGGTATAGATCATGAACATTTATGGTTTCAACAAGATGGGGCTACGGCACACACCGCCAGAGCGTCCGTGGCGGTTCTCCGCAATCTGTTTCCTAACCATCTCATTTCAAGACATGGCGACGTTTTATGGCCTCCACGCTCACCTGACCTGTCCACATGCGATTTTTTTCTAAGGGGATTTCTTAAGTCACGTGTCTACGAAAGCAAGCCTCGTACTTTAGAAGAATTAAAGGAAGCGATCCGTCAAAAAATCACTCAAATCAATGCAGACCTGCTGGAAAGAGTTCAGGCTACTTTTATTTACCGACTTCAACAATGCTTCAATGAAAACGGCCAACACATACCAGAGGTAATTTTCCGTTCTTGAAAAAATCTATTAAAACTAAAATGCTATGTTCTTAGGTACGATATTATATGAATAAAATTTAACTTAGATATGAAACTGAGGTTTTATTATTATTTCAAAATCACTTGGTTCCCGTGACTCACCCTATATTTGAGCTACGAAAAAATGTATAGAACAACAAAAATTAAACAACATTTTTCGATTCATAATAACAAAGATATTTTGAATTATCGAATTCACCTCCCCGTCTAAACCCCCCTCCCTCACTATTATTGCAGGTCCGATTTCAGCCAATAACAATTAAGATCTTCAGTGTTGATAGATATTCAGTATGGTTTAGAACAAATAAACCTTTTTGAGTCAGATCTTAATTGATGATGCCATTACACGACATATTTGGATGTGTCTTGAATAATAAAGGTACTCTTGATAACCATATTTAGTGTTTAAGCTTAAAATAAAATGATTCATGATATAACACCTTATGGCTAATATGACATGAGTAGGAGCGGGAGTTACTTAAGGATAAAACTAAAAATATCTCGGTTAATATTCATGTTAGAGAAAATATTTGTAAAACAACATTTATAGGTATTTTAATACTGAAATAAAATTGCTTCAATACAATTTTATTGATCCGGTGTATAATTTCAAAATTCCCCCTATATATAGTTTTGTAATGACCTCATTTTATGGACATTTGTGTACATTTTTCAAAACTCGCGTCATGAGTACAACCTCAATAGCTGGTTTCCCTTGAAGTTAATTTGGCTTTTAATAATTATATATGCATACATATTTTGTTTTATGTTTTCCTTTACACATTACCCATCTTCAAAGGGAGTTTATTTTCTACATGTACGATACAATTTGTATATAACGTAACGTTGAAGTAGCATATCTTATTACATTGGGTTCATTATATTAATCGACAATAAGAAATTAGGAATAAAAAATAAATAAATAAAACAAAAAATGAATAATTAAATAAAATAAAAATAATAAATAAAAGAAAAAATAATACACTTGAAAGATATAAATCAAAGTAAACTTTTGTCCGAATAATTATCATATTTGGTATTATGCCACCATTTAGATTACATTTTAAAAATGGTCATAAAAGCTATTTAATGAATTTATTCTTAGTATTATTGATTTTGAAAAGTGATATTTTTGTATATAAAATTGTGTGTGTGTGGGTGTGTGTGCGTGTGCGCGTGCGCGAGCGCGTGTGCGTGTGCGTGTGTGTGTGTGTGTGTGTGTGTATATATATATATATTTATATATGTGTGTCTGTTACCGCTCTAACGGTGGCAATTATTGTTTTACCGATATCAAACTCGATATATAAGCGTTTCATGTAAAACTAAAGATCAAGTTCCTTAACGGCTAAAATCGGACCAGGCGGTTAGGAGGGGGGGGGGGATTTTGAAAATTCGAAATATCTCCGTTACTATACGACGGATTGAAAATTGTTATTTATTTACTAGAAATATTGTTATAAACTAAAATAAATTTATTTTTTCTCTTGAATATTAACCGAGACATTTTCATTCACCCGAAGGGAAATCAGCTATTGAGGTTGCACTCATGACGCGATTTTCGAAAATTATCTTTCAATCCCCATCGATTCTTTCTTCTATATGACGAAAATGTGGTCTATTCAAAATTATATATATATATATATAGACTGTAACATTTAATGTTTCATCAAAAAAATGTGGGCAGTTGATTCTTCTTGATTTTTTTTTTACATGAAACTGCAGTTGGAAAAATGTATTCCTTTTACAAATATTTAATACGTAATTAGTTTAAAATAAATTAATTCTAAGAAAAATTTTTGTTATGTTAATGTTTCTTGACGTAAACATTATTTTGGATTCATTCAGAAATACTTTTGCGTCATTTCGTTTTTAATACTTTATTTTTAAGAATCCATTCCCTTTACCCGTAGACTTGTTTCAAAGATAATTTTGTTGATTACAACTTTAATGTCGCAGAATTTTTCAATAAAATGTGCCATATCTGAAATGAAGATTTACGGCCAAAGGATGAGATAAATCGAGAAATTCTCAGATATAAACTTGTTTTAGAATTTCATTTCCTACAAGAATCCGCCATAAAAAGTAGGGCGGGAAATAAGCCCGTAGCAGGGGGGTCGCTAGAGAAGTACTGGAGAAGGTTAGGAGGTTGAATATGGACTGAAAGGATTCTTCAGGGATCCCAATTATGGCACACCAAGTCTCAGCCTTGTATTAAAATAATTTGAGATTTTAAGATGTGTGTATGTTAACGTTCTAGCGGTCGCAATTTTTGTTTGATCGTTACCAAACTCAATATTTAGTCGTTTTATGTAAAAAGAAAGATCTAGTTCGTTAATGGCTGGAATCCGACCGGGGGTTTTAGAGTGGGGATTTTCGAAATATCTCCGTTACTACACGCCAGATCGAAAAAGTAATAGATAAGATAAGATAGATAGATTTTATTGGCTAATATATACATATTTTAGCCTGAGTCAGGCCCATTTAGTGTTAGTAATCTTACGAATAATATACAAAAAGAAATATATATATATATATATATATATATATATATATATATATATATATAAGAACTAGTGGCATAATATTAACCACCTACTATATACAATGAAATAATACATTTTACATTTTTTTTTTTTTTTTTTTTTATTAAATGTTTTCAGGTACTTCTAAAATTCTTTAATTTCCTTCCATTCATTTCTTAAAAACTATTAGTACTATTCAACATATACGTATTTACTTTTAATTTATTTGTTTACTGTGACGCGTTAATTGACTTTGTTGGACATTTCTAAATTATAGTATTTAAGTATCAAAGATTAATGTGGGAGGGGGGTTTAGAGGAGAGGAATTTTGAAAATTCTTAATATCTCCGTTATCATGCGTCGGATCGAAAAATTGTATAGAACCAATCATATTTTAAATTGATTTTACTATAAATATTAATATATACGTTTATTCTCTATCTTGAATATGAACCGTGATATTTACATTATTTAGTTTTCAGCCTTCAGTAAACCCCCACTACAACTATCGTCATATTACCAACAAGCGGTTATATTATGAAGTACTTTATTTGAAGCTTAAATACTAAATGTTATTGTCATACAACTTGAGATAAATGGAAATACTTGACACAAGTGGGAAATCCCGGCCTTACGGACTTTTTTTTTACACAGAAGTTAGTCAAATGTTTTTATGACTGGTCACCCAAGGCAAACGTAATTTGCAGCCATTACACGATGATTTTTGTTTTAATAGTTATTGTGATTATCGCACCGGCCCTGGACGAGGCAGACTGCCTAAAAAATTCTACGAGTCGAAAATAAACAGTCGGGGCAGCTGCACGTACCCCACTTACCTGCTCATAATGTTCGTAGCTCATCACGACCGAATTATCATTTGCCGGCTGCGCGAGCCTTCATTTTGGCCTGGCTCGCCAAGGCTGGTTTTGGCCAGCTGAGCAGCTCAACAACAAACAACTAATGGAGGCCTACAGGTTGGTGGCTAGCCGAACCAGCCCATCGATTCGACACGCTCCGCACTGATAGGCCATTGTCCCTCTAGTCGCCACATCTAGAAGCCCATTTAAACTCGCCTCCAACGCTCCTTCCGACCACTCATTTAATTGACCTATTCAATTTACTGCATGGGTCCCACCCCTTCTATTCGCCCCGGTTTAGAAAGGTGTACTACCTAAACCGTAACCTAGGGGTCTCTGTATAATTTGGGTAGCTTTTACTTTAACACCTTTATTATTAATTCGTTGTGTGTTGAAGTCAAGCAAGACTTCAAGTTGTTGTTATAAAAGTGATTATTTGATGTGTACCATACTCGATGTTTACCCGTTTCAGTCAACACTAATGATCATGTTAACAGATTTCCCTTAAGGCTACTCATGACGCGATTTTCGAAAAATTTCCTCAAATGTCCATCGAACCTACAAAGGAAATAACAAAAATGATTTCCATTCAAAATTGTATATATATGGAGAGAGAGAGAGAGAGAGAGAGAGAGAGAGAGAGATTTATGTATTTGTCTGTTAAGGCTCTATCGGTCGTAATTTTTGTTTCGTCGTTACCAAAAAACCTTTAATGCAAAAACAAAGATCGAGTCCGTTAATGGCTGAAATCGGACCAGTGGGAGGGGGGGTTTGGAGGGGAAGAATTTCGAAAACTCTTAATATCTCCTTTATTATGCATCGGACTTTAATGTCGCAGAATTTTTCAATAAAATGTGCCATATCTGAAATAAAGATTTGTGCATATTACGGCCAAAGGATGAGATAAATCGAGAAATTCACAGATATAAACTTGTTTTAGAATTTGTTTTTCTACAAGAATCCGCCATAAAAAGTAGGGCGGGAAATAAGCCCGTAGCAGGGGGGTCGCTAGAGAAGTACTGGAGAAGGTTAGGAGGTTGAATATGGACTGAAATGATTCTTCAGGGATCCCAATTATGGCACACCAAGTCTCAGCCTTGTATTAAAATAATTTGAGATTTTAAGATGTGTGTATATTAACGTTCTAGCGGTCGCAATTTTTGTTTGATCGTTACCAAACTCAATATTTAGTCGTTTTATGCAAAAACAAAGATCGAGTCCGTTAATGGCTGAGTTCGGACCAGTGGGAGGGGGGGTTTGGAGGGGAAGAATTTCGAAAACTCTTAATATCTCCTTTATTATGCATCGGATGGAAAAATTGTATAGAACCAATGTTATTGCAAATGTAATGTTCCATAAAAGTTGTCCTGAAAATATATCCTATATTCGAAAATTCTTAATATCTCCGTTATCATGCGTCGGTTCGAAATATTTTACAGAACCAATCTTATTTTAAATGTAACGTCCTATAAATATTGTTTGTTGTTGTATTTTCACTGTCTTCATTATTAACCGAGATATTTGCATTTTATAGTTTTCGGTCTTCAGTAAACCTCCCTTCCTACTCATGTAATATAAACAATAAGCTGTTATATTATGTAACACATTATTGGAAGCCTAAATAACATGTATTGTTCTCATGGAACTTTTAAGTTATAACTTGGAAGTTTTAAGTTTTGAGATAAATACAAATACGTGGGAAATCTTTTGATTTCATGTTGAAATATATCAATCAAGCGATGCTTTGGTGGGTGGATGGTACAGAATAGCAGCTGGCCTAACTCCTTGACTCATGACTCACTGGATAGTGTTAAAGATTAATTAGCGGCTCGAAGGGAAGGTGTAGACAAAGGGCTGCAGCTGCCCACCGCCCCTGCAGGGATTCCACCACCCCCTCCCACTCCATCCTCACAATTCCTTACTTCACTCTATATACACACTTGCCTTCTTATAATAACGGCATGTGTCACGAAAGCTGAAGAGAGCCCTACATTATTGAATGGAAGTCATTCAGACAGCGGCGCACGACGAAACAAATGCCACCAAACTACACTTCATCAAATATGTATTCTTTTATACTAGCACGCTCATAGGAGAGCAAAATCTCAAACGTCCGTCACACAGGGGCTGGGTAAACTAAGCAGATTTCCAACGTGAAGTTCTACAATAGATAAATCAACATACTGGCAACACTTAACACCAACGTGAATATTAAGTGAATAAATACAAATGGTATTCAAAATTTCTTTTAGTCAATTTTAATAACCCCTAGACCTGAATGTAAACAGAGGTCTGACAACCTCTCGCCGGTATGGAAAACAATTACTCAAATATATCAGAATATAACAAATTAATTCTATTGAAATCTATTTACTATATCTAGTACTGTAATTTATAATGAATCAGAATGATTTTTCCAAGTATCTCCTATAATAAAGGTCTCTTGAAAATAATATTTGGTATTTAAGCTTCGAATAATGTGGTTTATTATATAACAGAGTATTGTTTATGTGACATGAATAGAATTAGGAGTGGGAGAAGGCTGAAAAAATGAAAATATCTCGGTTAGTAATAGTCAAGATAATGAAAAAATGTAACAACGTTCATAGGATATTAAATTTCCAATAAGATTGGTCTTATTCACATTTTCGATCTGACGTATAGTAACGGAGGTATTTAGAATTTTCAACATTCAACCTCCCCCCCCCCTCCCACTAGTCTAATTTCTCCCATTAACGAACTTGACATTCTTTTTACATAAAACGATTAAATATCGAGTTAGGTGACCGTACAACGAAAATTGCTACCGCTAGAGCTTTAACAGACAAATATATATACACACACAATATATATATATATATATCTATATATATATATATATATATATATATATATATATACATATATACATATATATATATATATATATATATATACATATATATACATACATAATTTGGAACGGACCTCATTTTCGTCATCTCCTGGATAGGATCGATGGACATTTGAAGAACGTTTTCGAAAATCGCGTCATAAGTACGACTTCAATGGCTAGAGCGTTAACAGACAAATATATATATATATATATATATATATATATATATATAAAATTGTAACCTCTGTCTGTACATTGATTTTTTTCGCAAAATTTCACGATAACTTTTCGTTTCACATGTCATAGACACCATAACTGCATTTTGTTTCTTTCGTGTATGTTTGTTTGTTTGTTTGTTTGTTTGTTACCTTTTCACGCATAAACGGCTGAACCGAATTTTATGAAACTTTGTATATATATTACCACTAGCCCAACTTAGACTTTAGGCTATACTAATATTCTCTGAGACGAACAGGAGTGGGGGTTATAAGGGAGACCTGAAATTAAAAATAGCGATATTTCGTTTCCTATTGGTTTTTCGTCAAATATGCACATAACAAAAGTTATTTATTTTATTATTTAGAGTAACTTTTGTTATATACACTTTCGTCGTATACCTAAATATAAATGAGTTATACGCTAAAAATTATAGCGGGAGTCAACAATTTTATTTGGTACAAAAGAATCAACCGAACTAAATAAAACTCGGTACGTGTATTAGGACTATAGCCTTCATTATAACAAGCCATACCAACATTTCTAGGGACGGGCAGGAGTGGGGGTTGTAAGGGAGGCCAGAAATTAAATATAGCGGTATTTCGTTTCCTATTGGTTTTTTGGCAAATAGAAACAACAAAAGTTGTTTATTTTGTTATTTAGAGTAACTTTTGTTATATACACTTTTTCCGTATACCGAACTATAAACGAGATATACGCTAAAACCTATAGCGGAAGTGAACAATTTTATTTGGGACAAAAGACCCAACCAAAATATATAAAACTCGGTATGTGTATTAGCACTAAAGCTTTCCTTATAATAAGCCATACCATCATTTCTAGGGACGGGCAGGAGTGGGGGTTGCAAGGGATGCCTGAATTTAAAAATAGAGGTATTCCGTTTTCTATTCGTTTTTCAGTAAATATGAACATGAAAAAAGTTGTTTATTTTGTTATTTAGAGCAAGTTTTTTGATATTCATTTTTGTCTATTTTAATATTTTGTCCTTAATAACTGAAATCTATGCATAATGCACAGGAGATGGGAAATATGACAATTTGGAGGACAGTGAAGACTTACATAAAAAATTAATTTTATTATTAACAAATGCCAACAACGGGTAATAACCCTAAACACTGGGACGGGTAAAACTCAAAATATTGTGCTAAGTAAAGCCTTGCCAAAAAAATACCATCACCATTCAGCCTCAAATCAAATCCCGGGCGAAGCCGGGTATCTGAGCTAGTATATATATATATATATATTTCCCGATTTACTACGATTTGGGTATATTTGAAGGAATGTTTAAAAATTTTCTAACAATGATTTCACTGGGGAGAGAGGCATTGAAAAAAGGAAAAGAAACTGTGATTTTATATATAAATATATCACAACTTGGATTTAACTTCCCACTATATCTCATTTTGGCATAGTGTCACTCATTCTGTTCGTCATGGTCGGTTTTTCCTTGAAACATGTCAAACCCGAGAAATCCCGATTAGACGAGGGATAATAGACAGTCGTAAAGTCTGGCCTTTTTGAAGGATATTCTTCGACTATTCCTTTTATAATATCGCATCGAATGGAGATGAAACCTATGATTTCTAAGGTCTATTCACCTCCAGAAAATTGCAATGTAATAGCTACTTTTGGCGTCTCTTGATTCGGAGAGAGGCTTTTTGAAGTGTTCATACAATGCTCATATTACATTTTATATATGTGAAATACATATAAAATATCTACACGTTAGCACTAATGAAGAGTGATTGCAAACCACCTGGATTTCCAAGAAATATTTTCGTGGAATTAATTTTCGGTATTACCACCACATATGACTTTGAAACAAAAGTTTCGAATTTTATATTAAGTGCAACAAGAAAATTTATGTATTTTATTTAATATAAGGCATACTTGGAGACAAAATAATATCAAACCCCAGCTCCCCCCTGGTTCGATTTCAGCCGTTAACGTACATTATCTTTCTTTTTACATAAAACGACTAAATATCGAGTTTGGTAACGATTAAACAATAATTGTGACTGCTAGAGCGGTAACAGACAAATATATATATATATATATATATATATATATATATATATATATATACAGTTTTGAACGGATCTTATCTTGGTCATCTCCTAGGTAGGCCATCGATGGACATTTGAAGAAAAATTTCGAAAATCGCGTCATCAGTACGACCTCAATAGCTGATTACCCTTAAGGACAAAATAAAATCAGCAGCAGTTTGAAATAGGCATAGTTGGAGAGAAAATAATATCAGCAGCAGTTTGAAATAAGCATAGTTCGAGACAAAATAATATCAGCAGCGGTTTGAAATAAGCATAGTTCGAGACAAAATAATATCAGCAGCGGTTTCAAATAGTCATAGTTCGAGACAAAATAATATCAGCAGGGGTTTTAAAGAGGTATAATTGGAGACAAAATAATAGCAGCATCGGTTTTTAATAGGCATACTTAGAAAAACAAAGAAAATCTGCAGCGGTTTTAAATAGGCATAGTTCGGACAAAATAAGATCAGCATTAGTTTCAAATAGTGACAATTGGAGACCAAAGAACACCAGCAGGGGTTTCAAAGAGGCATAATTGGAGACAAAATAATATCTGCAGCGGTTTTTAATAGGCATACTTAGAAAAACAAAAAAAATCAGCAGCGGTTTTAAAGTTCGGACAAAATAATATTAGAAGGGGCTTTAAATAGGCATAGTCATAGTTCTGACGACATAATATCAGCACCGGTTTTAAATATTCATAGTTGAAGACAAAAGAAAATCAGCAATGGTTTTATATAGGCATAGTCATAGTTCGAGGCAAAATGACGTCAGCTGAGATTTAAAAAGGCATAGTTGGGGACAATTGAAAATCAGCAATGGTTTTATATAGGCATAGTCATAGGTCGAGACTAAATGACGTCAGCTGAGATTTAAAAAGGCATAGTTGGAGACCAAAGAAAATCAGCAGCGGTTTTATATAGGCATAGTCGTAGGTCGAGGCAAAATGACGTCAGCTGAGATTTAAAAAGGCATAGTTGGAGACCAAAGAAAATCAGCAGCGGTTTTATATAGGCATAGTCGTAGGTCGAGGCAAAATGACGTCAGCTGAGATTTAAAAAGGCATAGTTGGGGACAAAAGAAAATCACCAGCGGTTTTATATAGGCATAGTCATAGTTCCAGGGAAAATGACGTCAGCTGAGATTTAAAAAGGCATAGTTGGGGACCAAAGAAAATCAGCAGCGGTTTTATATAGGCATAGTCATAGTTCCAGGGAAAATGACGTCAGCTGAGATTTAAAAAGGCATAGTTGGGGACCAAAGAAAATCAGCAATGGTTTTATATAGGCATAGTCATAGGTCGAGGCAAAATGACGTCAGCTGAGATTTAAAAACGCATAGTTGGGGACCAAAGAAAATCAGCAGCGCTTTTATATAGGCATAGTCATAGTTCCAGGGAAAATGACGTCAGCTGAGATTTAAAAAGGCATAGTTGGAGACCAAAGAAAATCAGCAATGGTTTTATATAGGCATAGTCATAGGTCGAGGCAAAATGACGTCAGCTGAGATTTAAAAAGGCATAGTTGGGGACCAAAGAAAATCAGCAATGGTTTTATATAGGCATAGTCATAGTTCGAGGCAAAATGACGTCAGCTGAGATTTAAAAAGGCATAGTTGGAGACCAAAGAAAATCAGCAGCGGTTTTATATAGGCATAGTCATAGTTCGAGGCAAAATGACGTCAGCTGAGATTTAAAAAGGCATAGTTGGAGACCAAAGAAAATCAGCAGCGGTTTTATATAGGCATAGTCATAGTTCGAGGCAAAATGACGTCAGCTGAGATTTAAAAAGGCATAGTTGGGGACCAAAGAAAATCAGCAATGGTTTTATATATCAGCTGAGATTTAAAAAGGCATAGTTGGAGACCAAAGAAAATCAGCAGCGGTTTTATATAGGCATAGTCATAGTTCGAGGCAAAATGACGTCTGCTGAGATTTAAAAAGGCATATTTGGGGGACAAAAGAAAATTAGCAGCGGTATTAAATATGGAATAAAAAAGTCAGATCTTACTAAAGCCTCTTTGTTCTTTCAAAACATACTTAAGGCACCCATTCTTTTCTTAGAAACCAAGATTAACAACGCACTATCACTTCTATCACTATAAAATTAAGAGAGAACTGGAAAATAAAATAACTTATGATAATCAGCCTTAAGCAATGTTATCATATGTTTTTTATTCTCCTGCTGTGTTTTAGTTTTATAGTATCACGGGAGGTTGGAACACTTGGTTTCTAAGAATAATATGGATTCCTGAAGCAATACAATAATTACTACTAAAAATTTATCCTGTAAATTGTAACACTGTAAATGCCCTGGATGGGCGACCCGTTTGCTGTTTAAAAGAATAAAGAGGGTTTAGTGAGACCTGGAAATCTTTTTCCTTTATCTATATACATATATACACATTAGCTTTGCTATATTAGCTATCAAGTACCCCTATAGCCTAAGGTAATGTAGAGCCCCACGCCTGCAGTTAAAACTTCCTCCAAGCCAACCTTGCAGCCCACAAAAGAAGTCCGTCGCGCAGGGACTCCAATATTTGATATTTTTTCGATCTCACGCATAATAACGGAGATATTGAGACTTTTCAAAATTCTCCTCTAACCCCCCCCCCCTCCTCCTGGTCGGATTTTAGCTGGTTAGCGAAGGTTTACAATAGATAAATATACATACAGGTAACACTATCGTGAATGTTAAGTGAATAAATACAAACGGTAATGAGAAATCTTTCAGTCAATTTACAATACAAGTTAATAATCTCTACAACGGAAAGCGGCTGAATTGTAAACAAACAGGCCAGCCAACCTCGTAGCGCTGAATAGATAGACCGGAAAGACAAACAATTAACGAAATATATCTGAATATAACATATTAATTTTATTAAAAACAATTTACTAAAGCTAGTGGTGTAATTTGTAATGAATCAGAATCAGTTTTATCTCAATCACTTAAATTTTAGTAATCCAAGAACAAAAAGGGGGGGGGGTCAACAGAACGTATTTGCGTATGTCTCACACAATAAAAGTTCAATGAAAACAATATTTGGTATTTAGCCTTGTAATGAAGTGATTCATGATATAACAGCTTATCATTAATATGACACTAGTAGGAGTTTACTGAAAGCGTAAAACTAAAAAATTCTAATATCTCGGTTAATACTATATAATACGGAAAACATATATAAAAAAATATTTATAGTAAATTTAACTTGCAATACGATTGTTTCTATACAATTTTTCGATCCTACGTATAGTAACACAGATATTTTGAATTTCCGAAATTCGTCCCATTCAAACCCTCCACCTGGTCCGATTTCAGCCGATAACGAACTTGATCTTTGTTTTTACATAAAACGACTAAATATCGAGTTTGGAAACGATTAAACAATAATTAGGACTGCTAGAGCGGTAACAGACATATATATGTATATATATGTATATATATATATATATATATATATATATATATATATATATATATATATATACACACATACAGTTTTGAATGGACCTCATTTTCGTCATCTCCTAGGTAGGATCGATGGACATTTGAAGAAAAATTCCGAAAGTCGCGTAATGAGTACGACCTCAATAGCTGATTTCCCCTGAGGGAAATCTGCTAAAAACGTTCTTTGCCGTAGTTAATTGTGCCCCTGCCACGTGCACAGCAGCTTTTGTCCTGTTTATTGCCTCGCGTTAGTCCAGAAGTGTTATTTCCAGTTTTTTCAATCAACTCCACGATCCCTGGGGTATTATACCTGTTTGCTTTCCACAATATACTCAATCAAACCAGAGCAAGTTCACACCTACAAAGTCATACTTTTATCCTATCTTAATTCCCTCTTGGGAGCTCTCTGCATCTTGTACACGCGATATGAAATTTATGGGGAACACCCTGAATGATACGAGTACGTTCTAATTATTATGAACATAAATTACACATAACTTCCCCAACATCAACCCCAGGAATATCAAGCTTATATTACACATGTTATTCGCATACAATATTCTTCTCCCCATTGGATTTACACTTTTATTACATAGTTGAATGGTTTTGTGGATAATTCTTGTTATTAGGCACAACACACGTATTTCGTGTGTCTCCTGAAAACGATTACCCTGATCTGCCAAAGATTCAAATTTTGGACAAGAAGAAAATATTACGAAATCCTTCACAGACATTTATTCATCAAAAAGTACAAAGCCGCTTTAGAAGGCAATGTTTTTTAATCGTCTGTGTATGTGTGTGTATGTAAACACGAATAAAGCTAAACTTGTCAAAATGAAAAAGAAAAAAAATAGAAATAACTAAAAATAATAATACTGTCGAGCTATTATAATGTTGATAGAAATAAAAATATAAAACTTTAAACGTAAAGGCTGAAAACAAGAGTGAACTAATAACTCGCTTAGTACTTGAGTTTCAAAAAAATGCAAAGATCAATTTTAGAACCTTATTAGTTTAACTAGATTGGTTCTATACCATTTTACGATCCGACAAATAATAACGGAGATATTTTGAATTTTCTAATTACACCCACTCTCTAAACCCTCAATATCCCTGGTCCGACTTTTGCAAATCATAGGTATGATCTTTAGAGTTGAAAAAAAAACAAAAACGGTTTACTATCGAGTATGGTAAAGATCAAATGAACACACATTCGCCACATATTCTCTAGTTCTATGTAAGCGAAAATATTACGACTCGCTTAATACTTGAGTTACGAAAAAATGCATAGAAAAACAGTTGTAGAATAGCTCAACAAGATAGGTTATAGAACATTTTACGATGGGACTTATAAATATTTTGAATTTTCGAATTCCCCCCCCCTCTCTCTTAACACACACTACTCCGCCCCTAATTCAGCCAATAGCAAATACCATCTTTAGTGTTTGCTGGTACTGTTAAATACGGTGTATAGTATAGATAAAATAAACATTTTGGAGTAAAGAACGAAAACTCTTAATTAATGACATCATCACAACATAATATCCGGCAAAGAAAAAGTTCAATGAGAACAATAGTTGATATTTATGCTTTAAATAATGTTCTTCATAATCAGAGTATTGTAAAACAGAGTATTGTTTATGTGACATGAGTAGGAGGGTGTGTTAAAGGCTGGAAACTGAAAAATGCAATTATCTCGGTTAATATTCAAGTTAGAGAATAAATGTATATAACAATATTTACAGTACATGAAATTTGATTTATAGTACATATGCAATAAGATTAGTTCTACCCAATTTTTCGATCCGACGTATAGTAAAGGAGATATTTCGATTTACTACGATTTGGGTATATTTGAAGAAATGTTTAAACAATTTTCTAACAATCATGCCACTGTAGAAAGGGGCATTGAATGGAAGAAACTGTGATTTTATATATAAATATATCACAACTTTGATTTAACTACACACTATATCTCATTTTGGCATAGTGTCACTCATTCTGTTTGTCATGGCCTCATTTTCGTCATGTATTAGGGAGGATCGATGGACATTTGAAGATATTTTGAATGAATGAATGAATATTTTTATTACTCTTAAAATTTAACAATTTCATAGCAAGGCTTCAGCCCATGTTCATGATTACATTTTTCTTTATATAAACATAAACAGAGAATTCATTTAAAAATAACAAAAACGATGTCTTGGCTATCTTCGCAAAGGGGCCATGACTTTTCTGGATTGAATGTGTAAATTGTCCTGCCAAGTATCGATCTTTTTTTTTGCACCTAATAAGCGGATTTGAGATATAACTTTGGTCTTAAAAAATGGCACATTTTGGTACAGGTACTCCTCGCCTCTGCCAAGAGAGCTAATTCTTCTAAAGTACTGGCTATATGTGCTGTTTAAAACTCTTTCAATATCTAACGAAATTAAATGGTTCTTGAGAGCCTTTAAATAAGTCTTAATTTTTCCATTAATAGTTTCCGCCCTTTCCAATTCTACCAAGCTTCCTCCTATGCGCCCAAGGTACCTTCCAGTTCATTCACCCAATTAAATTTGAAGATATTTTTCGAAAATCCGTTATGAGTACTACCTCATAGCTGACTTCCCTTAAGGGAAATCTGCTAATATATGTCTATATATACTTGTGTGTTACCGCTCTAGTGGTTGCAATTCTTATTTGATTGTAACAAAACTCGATTTTTAAGCGTTTCATATAAAACTAAAGGTTGAGTTCGTTAATGGTTGAAATCGAACGAGTGAGAAGGGGGACTTTTTTAGTCTTCGGCCTTGAGTAAACCACCATTCCTACTCGTGTCATATTATCAATAAGCTGTTACATTATGAATCACTTTATTTGAAGCCTAATATTGTACTCAAGGGACTTTTACGTTCTGAGATAAATGTAAATGCGTGACGCACGTGGGAAATCTGCTTAGTTAATGCATCCCCTGCGTGACGGACGTGTTTTCCTGATATACAATCCAGCAAGTACACGTATTGGATTCAGAAGTACTTTCCATTTTCATGCTGTTCTTTCCTTAGCATTGCTCAGAAAGTCTCTCTTTGATTTATTCTCAGCAAAGGATCCTTAAAGCACGTGAAATAAATCGTTGCAAGAAGGTTGATGTACGAGAAGAGGTAGAACAGGCCTGCTATCTGCAGCTTCCGATTATTCTGCCTGTATAATGAATTACAAGACCACTTTGCTCTCCGGCTGCCGAATATTTTGCCTGTATAATGAATCACTTCACTGCCTTAATCTGAATACTGTGTTCAACTTCCAATCCCATGTTCTTCCAATTTCCATACCAATGCTTTCCATAGTATTCAGCAATGCAGCGGACTTTTGAATTCTTTGTATGAAAAACAACAGAGAATGTCCTTATGACAGGGTATTTCAAAACTTTCTTTAAATGCCTTCCGATCTGCCATATATATATATATATATATATATATATATATATATATATATATATATATATATATATATAGAGAGAGAGAGAGAGAGAGAGAGAGAGAGTGAGAGATGGTGTGTGGTTGTTCGCTGAGGTTTGTGGTCATTGTTGATGAAAGAAGTTTCATCCTATGCCAATATTTTGAGAATTTTATTTTTCCTTCTTCAGGGTTGTAAACAAGCACTACATTATATATTGTTATTTAAATGCAGTGTTACAGTGTGGTGTTTATGTTATTTGTACTTACCAAGACTAGAGTGACTTCAATACCAGGGCACATTTAATATTACACTTGTGGTTACATACTTCCATAAAGATTACATCCATCATGGTCACAGCCTTGTACGTTTGTATACCAGTTAAGTCATATGTGGGCAACCTCCGGCCCGGGAGGCATTTTGATAAATCCAAGCAAACAAAAATATTACACTACTAACTCCAAATGAGGAAGATGAGGAGAGATTTGTGCGTTTTTCAGTACTTACAAATGCGAAACGCTTTTTTTATTGATGAAAGTTAATAAAGCAAAACATCGTACAAGGGTGACTGACGATAATTTGGAAAATTCTTTTCGTCTTTGTATCAGTGGAATTAATCCAAAAATGGATGGATTAGTTTCCCAAATTCAAATTCATTGATTGTACCATGATGTACCTATTTTTTTTCACTTCATTTTGTTATTTTAATAAATTGTATTATAATTACATTTTCGTTATAATTTCATGTTCGATATCTATCTTTAAAAATTACGAACACTTCTTTAAAATGCACTACTTTTAAAAGCGGCCCGCGAACGTCTTTGCCCACTAATGTTTGGTCCGCAACATGTCAAAGGTAGCCCAGACCTGAGTTAAGTTGTTAATGCGTCTATCTATAGGTTCATTATCTTTTATCGAATATTACTACATTAAATAATACTTACGTACCGACACAATACATAAATGGAACAACATGTATCAAATCGTACAGCTTACATCTACACTGATGGAAAAAAGTATTTACACATCATATGTTTATTAATAAATGAGTTCAAGGAAACAAAAAAACTTCGCTTTCCTTTGCAAAAATGAAAAGAACATTTTTAAAAAACTGAAAAAACCCTTTTACAAAAAAATAAAAACACTTGATAATCAAACAAAATAATTAAAACAATAAAAGTGCTTGGAAAAAAGTATTTGCACACTTCCACATTTACATGTTAAAACTAAATTTTAATATTTCGTAAATAGGCCATTTGCGTCAATAATTGCTTGTAGACGTCTGGGCATTGAATTTACTAGGTTTTTAATTAAATCTAGGTTTATTTGTTCCCATTCTTGAACAAGAAGTTGTTTAAGGTGATGTGCACTAGTGAAATGGTGTTTTCTTACATTTTCGTCAAGGGTGTGCCATAAATTTTCAATTATATTTATATCTGGTGACTGAGGAGGAGTGTGGAGCTGTCTTGGAACATTATATATTAACCACTCATTAGTTCTCCTAGCAGTATGTTTTGGATCACTTACAACACACAGGCAACACAAACGTTTTTATATAAATACTCTATGGCTGCTCAACATATAATCAAAATAGATTAAATTTCACAATGATCATAATTTTAAAAGGAGACAATTGGCCAGAACCACCTCGTGTATTATTTAATAAATATAATAAAGAACTCATAAAGTTTATCAAAAGTATAGATATAGCAAATGGATGGATGTAGCAAAAATACATTAGAATATAAAGTTGATTAAGAGGAAAGAGAATTTTAATTCAATATATAATATTTGCCTTACACAGACTCGCAAATTTAGTTTACTTTTATTTAATTAGTTTTTTTTGTTTTTTTGCAATTCAATTTGTAGTTATCTCACTTATTTCATTATTAATTTTTTGTTATTATTTCTTTATATTTTTATTTTTTTTATTATTCTGTTTTTTATTATATTTGATTATATGGTCATAACCCATTAAATAGGGTATATTGTAACAATATATTTAAAAATAGGGTTGCTATGAGGAGAAAAGAAAAGTCCGTCACGCAGGGGCTGCGTAAACTAAGCAATTTCCCGCCCGAAGGTTTACAATAGGTAAATATGCATACAGGTAACACTACCGTGAATGTTATATGAATGAATACAAACGGTAATGAGAAATCATTCAGTTTATTTACAATAAAAGTTAATAATCTCTACAACGAAAACGGCTGAATTATAAACAAACAGGCCAGACAACCTCGTAGCGCTGAATAGATAGATAAACCGGAAAGACAAACAATTAATGAATTATATATGAATATAACATATTAATTTTATTGAAAACAATTTACTAAAGCTAGTGCTGTAATTTGTAATGAATTAGAATCAGTTTTATCTCAATCACTCATATTTTAGTAATCCAAGAACAAAAGAAGGGGGGGGGGGGTCCATAGAACCCCATTGCATATATCGCATGAAGTTAAAAATTCAATGAAAACAATATTTGGTATATAACCTTGTAATGAAGTGGTCCAAGATATAACAGCTTATTGATAAAATAACATGAGTAGAAGTGGGGGTTTGCTGAAAGCTCAAAACTGAAAGATGAAAATATCTCGGTTAATATTCCAGGAAAAGTATAAATGTGTATAACAATATTTATAGTAGATTTAATTTTTATTTATTTATTTATTTTGAAGCGTTCGCAGCGAGGCGATATTGCTCATCGAAAAAACAATGTATATAAACAAAATACAAAAATTACATTTAACTTGCAATAAGATTTGTTTTATACAATTTTTCAACGTACTGTAACGGAGATATTTTGATTTTTCTGAAATCCCCTTCTCTAAATCCCCCTCCCACTCGTCCGATTTTAGCCATAAAGAACTTGTATAATTTTGAACGGACCTCATTTTCGTCATCTCCTGGGTAGGATCGATGGACATTTGAAGACATTTTTCGAAAATCGCGTCATGAGTACGACCTCAATAGCTAATTTCCCATAAGGGAAATCTTCTAACAAAATAAATAAATAAATAAAATAAAAAAAAAAAAAAAGCGAAATCCTTAACCCATCTTTCGAGCAATTCGGTGTGATGACTCCTATATCTTTCAAGATGATGCATTCATTGACTCATTTTTCTCTAATGCAAATCAGTAACCAAAAGTGCCGACTGTATCGATTGTGACAAATAATAGTCTGAAGGGAGAAGGTCTGGCGAAAGTGGCAGATGGGGGGTAGGGCCTCTCATTTCACCCCTTCTAGGAACGTCCAGAAGGGTTGACCAACATGTGGCCTAGCATTGTCATGCTGTAGAATCAGTTTCTTATTTCTATCACACCATTCCCCGCGTTTTTCACGAGTAGCTTCAAACACATCCCTTGACGTTGGTAACATTGGGAATTAATAGTTTATGACAATATCACCAGTTCATAGTAGACTGCGTGTCCACGATGACCAGGAACACAAGATGAGCGTTTACCCGTGAATGTTGGAGCATGATGTTCATGGGGAAAAAAAGAAAAAAAAACCTGTTTCTTCAAGCAGATTTTCTTTAATGGAAATCAGCTATTGAGGTCGTACTCGTGACGCGATTTTCTACAAAATTCTTCAAATGTCCATCGATCCTACCCAGGGGATGAGGAGAATATGAGGTCCGTTCAAAATTATATATATATATATATATATATATATATATATATATGCCTGTTAACGCTCAAGTGATCGCAATTTTTGTTTGATCGTTACCAAACTTGATATTTAAACGTTTTATATAAAAAGAAAGATCAAGTTTGTGAATGGATAGCGGAAGTGAGGGGGGGGGGGGTTGTTTAGAGAGGAATTTCCGAAAATTCCAAATATCTCCGTTACTGTACTAGAAAATAGAATAGAAAAATTGTATAAAACAAGTCTCATTACACATGAAATGTACTATAAATATTTATTTAAATACATTTATTCTCTATCTTCACTATTAACAGAGATATTTGCAAATTTCAGTTTTGAGCCTTCAGCAAACCCCCACTTCTACTCATGTCATATTAACTATAAGATGTTATACCATGAACCACTTCATTAAAAGGTTAAATGCAAAATATTGTTTTCATTGAACTTTTAACATTGTGAGATATGTGCAAATACGTTCTGTGGACCCCCCCCCCCTTCTTTTGTCCTTGGATTACTAAAATTTGAGTGATTGAGATAAAATTGATTCTTATTCATTTCAAATTACAGCACTAGCTTTAGTAAATTATTTTCAATAAAATTAATATCTTATATTCAGATATATTTCATTAATTGTTTGTCTTTCCGGTCTATCTATCTATTCAACGCTACGAGGTTGGCTGGCCTGTTTGTTTACAATTCAGCCACTTTCCGTTGTAGAGATAATCAACTTGTATTGTAAATTGACTGAATGATTTCTCATTACAGTTTGTATTTATTCAATTAACATTCACGATAGTGTTACCTGTATGTATATTTATCTATTGTAAACCTTCGCGTGGGAAATCTGCTTAATTTACGCAGCCCCTGGATGACGGAATTTTTATTGTCCAAGCAACCCAAAAGCCCAATTTCCTGCCTTCTGAACCGTTCCTAAAGCATATAGGCGATTTACAATGATGGATTGATCATAATTCAATACAGCAGAAAATTCTTCATACTGATTATATAACTTAAGCAATTCCTTAAGTTCCCGATTTCGGAAATTTTTGGGGATGATTCAAGTTCTTTGGTGTTGACATTGGATTCAGAACTTTTGAAGCGTCGGAACCAATTTTATGGTCGCTATTAAGGGACACAAGCAAACGACATATTCCGGCAGCACACTTCCTGCTAATGCTGCTTTTTTGGAACAAATCCCGACATTTTCGATGCGTTATGAATACTTGCTTGTTGCACCACAACAGTTTCCATCCACTGGTGGTCACATTTTTTATTTGATCGTTACCAAGTTCAACATAATATTTTAGGTAAAACTAAATATCAAGTTCGTTAATGGATGAAATCGGACCAGTAGAAGGGGGTATTTCAAAAATTGAAATATATTCGTTATTATACGTCGGATTGAAAAACTTTATACAACCAATCATACGGAAAATGTAATGTCCTATAAATGTTGCTATGTACATTTTTTCATTCATAAATTTTAACTGAGATATTGGCATTTTTTAGTGAATCGTACTTTACCGATAAAATGGAATATATTATAAAACGTCTTATTCCAAGCTTAAATACCAAATATTGGTTTCAATGGATCTTTACCAGATGTGATACGTGCAAATTAGTTGTGTGATAACGTCACCAATTATGATTTTATTTCATTACTTCAAAATGTTTATTTGATTTATATCATACTCGATAATTAACCGAGAATACATTCAATTAAAAGAATACATTCATTAATGGCTGAAATCGGACCGTGAACGGGTGGGGGTTAGATGGAAGGTGAATTCCAGGATTCAAAAATTTGTTGTTTTTTTTTAAATTTATTTATTTTGGCATAAATACATGGGCGTTGCCAGGAGTCTGGCCATTTTATGTTAGTATCGTTAGGTATTCTACTTAAATAATTTATAATACAATTTGAATACATAAGCAATATACAATAGTTCCGAAAAAAGAAGAAAAAAAAAGTCCGTCACGCAGGGGCTGCCTAAACTAAGCAGATTTCCCATGTGAATTTTAATAATAGATAAATCTACATACTACTAACACAAAACCACCGAGAATATTAGGTGCATAAATACAAACGGTAATAAGAAATCTTTTCTCTTCCGGTGGAATACAGGTCTGCTAACGGCTTTCAGTTATTGTTTTTCTTTCGGCCACCAGAAAGAAAAACAATATCTGAAACACATCAGAATATAACATATTCATTTTATTGAAAACTATGTCCTATACGTAGTACTGTAATTTATAATGAACCAGAATAAATTTTATCTCAACGAATCAAATTTTATTAGTTCAAAAATTTAAGACGCGCGGAACTCACAAGAACATATTTGCATGTATCTCGTATAATAAAGGTCTCTGGATAACAATATTTGGTATTTAAGCTTTGAATAATGTGGTTTATTATATAACAGAGTGGGGGTTTACTGAAGGCTGAAAACTGGAAAATGAACATATCTCGGTTATTATTCTAGATAGAGAATAAATGTATATAACGATATTTGTAGTACATTTAATGTGTAATAAGATTTATTCTGTACACCTTTTCGATCCGATGTATAGTAACGGAGATATTTTGAATTTTCAAAATTCTCTCCCTCTAACCCCCCCCCTCTGGTCCGATTTCAGCCATTAACGAACTTGGTCTTTCTTATTACATAAAATGACTAAATGTCGAGTTTGGTAACGATCAA